>CM062225.1:32251471-32416732 GCA_031216235.1 Syzygium jambos
CATCAAATATGTTCAATTTCGGTACATTTCTAAGAGAACCACATCTTGTAACTTATCCCATCATACCTCAAGCCTCCATCATTTTAGGGTATCACTGCTCAAATTTAGAAATAAAGACTAAGAAAGTTGCATCCCCCTGTCATTGCACACCTAATCAAGTAATTTCGTTCTTAAAATACGGTAGAAAAAGTCATGACTAGATAAGGTTAAGAATTTTGTTAACAAGTAATTCTAGAACACTAGTCAAGTTAATCGCACATTTCAAGACACTTTGAAAATGGGAGAATTTCCTGTCTCAATGAAATCGCTTACTTCAAATAGTAACTTCTAAATTGACACAACCCATTTAATAATGCTTAACAAGTAAATCGAGAGAACATTCTATACTCGCCTTGAAATAGTCTCAGGAGACTTATGTAAGGGATTGAAACTTTGATTGCAAACCCTGAGTTGATTCAGAAGATATTCAATCACTCTCAAACACACTTGACATGGAGTCTCAGACGATTCTTCCCAGCAATGAACTACATAAAAGTTCATCAAGAAGATCCAATCAAGCTCAGATGAGCAGTAAAAATTCTCTGCTGGAAGGCCAAATTGTCATCCCAAGCATCGGAGTCCGCCTCGTCACAGCCATACCCATCACTTGCCATCACCAAGCAAAAGAGGGCCGAGTAAAACTGAAGACTGGTTTGCCCAAATAACATAATCTTCAATGCGAGCTATTATGCTTCCCTTGCATGGGAAATCGCTGGCACCAGAAGACTACTCCAGAAAAGGAAAGAATACGTGTTGAACCAGAATTTGACTAACTTAAGCGGTCTGCAAGACCCTCTCCCAGTTGCAATTGGAACTAGTCCTGAAGTGCTCCCAAATAGATCTGGTCTTTACCTTTTCTATGTTTATAATTCAACAGTAAGCTGTCAAACAATGGAGGAGACTTCCTACTTGAAGTCAATGAAGATTGAGGGTCTTCAAAGTAACATAAGATAGAAATGATCTCTTTACCCTTCTTGAGTGAGAGACGATAGAGATCTCACTGCTTATTCTCTTCAGGCAAAAACACAATAATACGAGGCTTAGGACACAGTTTGTTTCATGGAAAAGAAACTATGGTGGAAAATATCTTTAATATTTTGTACTACAATATTACGATAAGCACATTCGAGAAAAAACCTCTGAGTACAATCCCAAATCCAGGTGTAGGTGCCAAAATTATAGGTTTGGTGTTAGGGGACCAGGGGGCGTGTCCGCCACCCCCTTGATAGGGTTGTCGGGCAGGAGAGTATGGACCCGGCATCTAAAACCCAGGATTGGCGTCGAAAGATATGACCCAGGTGAGGGGGATCTAGGCTGACCTCTGAGGACCTAGGCGAGGTGTGGGGCTCGGCCGATAGGGTTTCGGGCTTGAGCACCGAGGTGGCGTTGTTTGAGGACCAAGGTCACCAATCTGATTGCTGGAGCCCAATTGTATTTGGTGGAGCTACTTTAGAGTTGGGGATTGGTTTTGTTTATTCATGTCATTAAATAGTTTGGTGGGAAATAAGAACGGATTACTAAAATCATGCTCTATCGTTTTTCATTCATCGGTGCGATAAGAAAAACCTGATGATTCAGCTGGTTTTTCCATTCAATCGACTCGATGAGATCAATAGCTTTGTCACTTTCTCAGTTCCATGTACATGGCAAGACGAGAAAACTTGGAAAATGTATTCTCACATATGAATAAAAGCATTATGGTTTTAAAATAAAACAGTCACAGTAAAATCGATTGCCGCTATTGATATCATAAATTATAGGACTTAGGTGCGTTTGTTTAGCGGAAAATGAGTGATTTGAAAAATATTTTCTAAAAAATGATCGCTTATATCGTTTAGAAAAATTAATGAATGGAAAATTTTTTCATCGCTTGCAAAAATAATTAGATATAAATAATTATTGATAGTGAAAATATTTTCCGATGACTGATTTTTCTAAAAGATATAAATAATTATTTTTCAGATAATATTTTACAAATAACTTATTTTTTGTTAAACGAACATACTCTTGATTGCACTTTTAGACCTTTCAGTACACTCGTTTTTATCTTCACTTTTACCAGAAAAAAAAATAACATACGGACGTAAAAAGGAAGGGCGTGAAATACGAGGGACGTAATTGCAAGATCTTTCTCTTTTGTTTTATAAAATTTTCGGGCTAATTCCGGCGAGTCATTAAAATCCGGGGATCCGAACCCTAAGCAAATTGTCTCCGCACGTTCCCAGGGGACACGCGCTTTCCAGCCACGCGCGACCGCCGAAGGGACAACGACGTCTCCCCATTCGGCCCGGCGGGCCCCACCCCCAACACGCGCCCGTCGCTGGCCCTCCACGCGCGCTCCCCCGCCACCCCCACCCCCTCTCCCTCTCCGTCTCCCTCTCCCTCTCTTCTTTTCGCTTTCCAATTATTTCTTTTTTTTCCAGGAAAAAAAATGGAAAAAATATCTGATTCTCCCACCCGTCTTATGATTGATGATGGGGCTACGACCCTTTTCCATTTTCTGAACCCAAAAAAAAAAAAAGAAAACCAGAAAAAACCATTGTCCATTTTCAATCAGCCTCCTCCTATCACCCAAATATTATTTACTTTATTTAAAATTCAACATGTAAATATACAAAATAATCGATAAAAAAAAAAATAGACACATCTCACATCTCTCTCTCTCTCTCGGCCCAAAAAGAAAAGCCCTTTTTTCCAAGAATCGGAGATTATTAGGATTGTCATCTCCTCTTTGAACTCCTCCTCCTCCTCTTCTCCTTCTTCTCGTTCTTCTGCTTCGTCTTCATAATCATCATCATCATCGCGTCATCGTCATCGTCTTCTTCTCCGTCGTTCTCGATCCATCCATCCATCCATCCATCCATGGATGACTCCTCCGCTCGGAAACCCACGCACCCACCGCTCGTGACCTCCGCGGACCCGACAAGAGACGAGGAGGAAGACGAACGGCTCGCCGCTCTTTAAGTCCTCGTGCTCGTTTCCGACAAGCAGAGACCCGAAAAGCAAGAATCGCTCCACCCGGTTCCAGAAAGAGATATTGAGAGAGAGAGAGATTTGGAGCGAGTCATGAAGCCGATTCAGCCACCGCCCCCCGGCGCCACCCCCAATTTCTCCTCCTCCTCCTCCTCCTCCAGGGGCGGCCGCCCCCGGCGGCGGCCCGACCTCACCTTGCCGCTCCCGCAGCGCGACCCGGCCCTCGCCGTCCCCCTCCCGCTCCCGCCCTCCAGCTCGGCGCCGTCCACGAGCAACCACCACAACGGTAGCGGCGGCGGCGGCGGCTCCGTCGGCAACCACCTCAACAACGCCTTCCCTCCGCCGGCGGCGGCGACGGCGGCGGCGCAGCAGCAGCAGCAGCACCAGATGCACTTCTCGGAGCTGGAGCGGGTGAATCGGATCGGGAGCGGGAGCGGCGGGACGGTGTACAAGGTGGTCCACCGGCCGACGGGGCGGCCCTACGCGCTCAAGGTCATCTACGGAAACCACGACGAGGCGGTGCGCCGCCAGATCTGCCGGGAGATCGAGATTCTCCGGGACGTGGACAACCCGAACGTGGTCAAGTGCCACGACATGTACGACCACGGCGGCGAGATCCAGGTGCTGCTGGAGTTCATGGACGGCGGGTCGCTGGAAAACATCCACGTCGGCAACGAGAGCCACCTCAGCCACCTGACCTACCAGATCCTGAGCGGCCTCGCCTACCTCCACCGCCGCAAAATCGTCCACCGCGACATCAAGCCCTCGAACCTCCTCGTGAACTCGCGCAAGCAGGTCAAGATCGCCGACTTCGGCGTCAGCCGCATCCTCTCCCAGACCATGGACCCCTGCAACTCCTCCGTCGGCACCATCGCCTACATGAGCCCCGAGCGAATCAACACCGACCTCAACCACGGCAAGTACAACGGCTACGCCGGCGACATCTGGAGCTTCGGCGTCAGCATCCTCGAGTTCTACCTTGGGCGCTTCCCTTTCGCCGTCAGCCGCCAGGGCGACTGGGCCAGCCTCATGTGCGCCATCTGCATGTCCGAACCCCCCGAGGCCCCCGCCTCTGCTTCCGGAGACTTCCGGGACTTCATCGCGTGCTGCCTGCAGCGCGACCCGGCCCAGCGGTGGACTGCCTACCAGCTGCTGAGGCACCCTTTCATTCTGAACCACAATCAGGGGCTGCATCACCAAGTTCTTCCTCCACCTCCACCTCTATTCTCATCATCTTAGTTGCTGGTTCTTTTCCTTCTTTTTCTTCCTTTTCTTTTCTATTGCCTTAGTTGCTAATTATTGGTTCTCGGGATCTTTTCATTTTGTAGTTTTTGATTTTCATATGATCATTGGGGTTTGGTGTTTCTAAGGGGGAGAGAAGAAGAAAAGGTTGGGCTTAGATGGTGGTGTGGTGTCAAGAAAAAGCTTCAGAAACTTACAGCATCGATGTCTCTTCTTGATCTTGACGTCCTTCTTTCATAATGGAATGCAATGCAGCAATGCTTACCAGTAAAGGAAAATCTGTTTGCTATGTTTGGTCTTTTATTGTCGTTGCCGAGTGCCAACCCTCGATTGTGCTTAGTGCGAAGGGAAAGATAGCAAAAAAAAGCTGGCTTTTTGCCGTGCAATGCTCTGTAACTAGATGTTAATTAAGTCACGAGGCATGGGATTTCTTTCTTCTTGGTGGGGTTCACTGGTTTTTTTGCTATTCTTGGCTAAGTTCTGTGGTGGGATATGTTTCTGCAAGAATTGGACTTTGAATAATTGCGGCTATTTCAGCTTATGGGACATTTTCAGGAGTGGGAAAAGATTAGATTTGGCTTAGGACGCTACTAATGCACGTAGTTTTGGTTCTTTCTTTCCTGTGAGAGGCTGTGTGTGTGAGTGTGCCCTATCATCATCATGGACACATCACATAAGGGCTTAAATGGGAAAAAATGGGGAAGCATCCGAGGTTCTCTTCAATCCATAAATCGGTTCTATTCTGTGCCTATGTGGGTACCGCAGTGAGTGTCTTCTCCATCCTTACTTTTTCTTATTCTTGTGCTTTGATGTTCTCCGTGGCACCATATGTACACCAGCAGGCCAAAGTTTTGATAGAATGTTGGTGTGGAGGGTCTTGGCCCTCTGCGTCTAAACAAGAGATATCTTGCTTGCTCCTGCAGCTTGATTCGAATGCCTTGTGGAAGACGTGGCATGGGAACGATGACAGTGAGCTAAGTACTTGAACTTGGGTGGAATTTTGGGGACACCATCAGAGGTTTGAGGGAATTTTTGTTAGTTGTATCATATGAAAGGATGTATGATGCATTGAACAGCAAGTTCAATAATGCAAGTTCAATAGCTAGGCGATGCCAACTTTTTTGGGGGGTTTAGCATTGATTCCCCTGGCCTGCTGTAAATATGTCCAGAACTAGCTTTTTCAGGCTCATAAAGATTGCTCAAGTCAATCCTCATGGAAATGATTTTCTTTCGCAGCTTGTGGAAATGATTTGCCTTAACCAGGTGACTTGATTCGACTATTTGCTTTAGGCAGAACATTTGGGTTTTTATGTCTGTGGCCTTTGAAAGAAGAAGGCAGGATATAACCAGGAAAACAAATGAAATGCAGGTGACAATTCATCATCCAATGCTGTGCTATGAAATGCCGTTTTAAGTGGAATAGTGGAGTTTGCTGGCTTTTCTTGTGTGTAGACATGGAAACTGCTCCTGTATGAACAGCTCCATGTCAATTTGTTCTGCTCGAATTTCATATTTTCGAAACTTTGTTGAGGAAACAAGATCAAACGATGGGCCGTTATGCCAGGATTTGCTTATTATGCTGAGGAACATGTGTGATCCTTGTCACATGAAATACCCCCGAGCTGAAAAAAAGATGCCAGTTCATCTTTCGTGACGATTCTTTGGGTGAGCAACTGAGGCTGGAAAATGTTCCCGTGGCCTTTTCCATAACCGCTGCCGGTGCAACTGAAGTGCACGACAGTGACGAACTCACCAACTAGCTTGCAATTTCTCTTAAAATGCCCGATGTTTGAAACTCTCCTGGGAAAGCAAATCAAAGAGGCGAACCGGTAGTGCCGTGCGTTAGGCCAATGAGTCCGTCTCCCTTTCGTGCAGATTCCGCCCCGGAGTGATCGTGACCTGAAAGAATGTTTCAGAATAGAAGAACTGAGCCAAATTAGTTTGCTTTACAGACTTCATTAGCAGGGGCGGATGATGTAGTGAAGTAACCGACAGTTTTGCTAGAAGGGTTGCTGAGCTAGCTTTTCCTTCTTCTCAAATTGCCATCTACCTTCTCTCGGGCACTCACAACTGGATAATGCCAAACGACCAAGTATTCCCTGAATGTGCGCTACAAGCTGCTTGCTTCGGTTTTTAATTAATTTGGAGTGATGTACGAGATTCCTGTGTAAAGTCCTTATCTTCCAAGCATCTTTCGTCATGATTTTATTACTACAATTTGCTTAATGATATAACCGGTACCTGTTTTCACGTTGGGTCCGTATTTTGGCGAAATGGGCTTTTACGGTATCGGAGCATCAATCTTCCACCACAGGGAGCGACATGTGAACTGGACTTCTTCCACTAAGCCCGCGCATGGTAATGCTACAAACAAGGGGGAAGAAAGGTTTCTTCAGGTCAAGTTGAGAGATTTTCTTGTTCTTACATTCCTTCAGCCCCATTTTCTTCACGTCATGCAAATAACCAAGGACCCAATTGCAGCGCTAAACAAAATAGCTAGTAGTACTTCCGTGGAAATGGTATTTCTCTGGCTAATATGTGAAAATGCAAAAGCTTTGACATGGCAATTCATTAGATTTGTCACTTTTTGCAGCGACAACACAACCGCCCCAGCGATCATTTGGCTCAGAACCCAAATTTTTCCCTTGTCATCATCAACGAGCCACATCTCCTCTCCTGGAGGAGCCCAGCGCTGAACTTCAAACTAGCATAAAATCAGATGTTTTGAAGCCGGCAAAACGGGGGGGGGAGAACGAGAACCGTCCGCCCCTCTCGATAACTCGGGACTAAAAAGGAGCTGTCGCAATCACTGCCGTGGGTCATGACCAGAACTGGTGGCTTGGGGTTTGCAACTGTGAGAGGAAAGGCGCAAAAGAAGGAATTTTGCGAGTCATCTGAGATGAGGAAGACAGGCACTAGCGGGGCGGTTCTTATCTTGTTCTATTGGTGGTGGATTAGAGGGTGGTGGTGGGGAGTGGATCTTGACAAGGAAAGGTGCCGCTTGTGAAAAGAGGAAGGGATTTTCTCCTCTCTCTCCAATTTCTGATTCGTTTGGGGGGTGCCTCGGCAGCGAGTAGCAATGCGGTCAGGTCTTGGACGGTGACCCCCACCTGCCGTTTTTTTCAGGTGCCCCCTGTAGCGTTTCGGTTGATGAATTGATCAATCCGTGCCCTTGTAATTCACGCTGAGCAGTCGAATTAAGAAAGCTTATGACTATCGGTACGAGTTCCTTCCTCGCCCGCGCCGCTCGATATTGACGTTTGGAAAACGGGAACATTCACGATGGGCCGCGCGCTGTGTGCCCGTCGATCGTCGTGATTTCCCTGAATCGCTTGAAGCCGGGGGCACCGACTGCGCGGGGTTACCGGGCAACAACGTTTACCGATAATTATAAGCTCGTGCCGAAAAAATTAACGAGATGTTTCGAGTTTTGTAACGCGACGGAAAAAATCATTTAAGGCCCTCTTTAAAACTCTAAGGCATTGGTTCGTCAGGGCTATATATCAAATCTTCCAGGGCAAGAAAATGATGGAAGGAATGACGAGATCCGTGACGTTGGGGAATGCCGTAATGGGGGGCGGAGTTGCCTTTGAATGTTCTTCCGTGGGGGAAATAATTACCGAGTTGATCCCACGTTAATTGATATTATAAATTAAAAATATACTGACAATTTCCTAATCATTGCAGACAAGAAGAGACAATGCAATAGCACTACTACATGTGTATATATATATATATATATATATATATATATATATATATAATATGATATTGTCACGATGCTCTAAAGAAAACATTTAATTGGCCAAGAACCACCGCTTCCGCGAGCGATGAAGAAATTGAAAAAGGCCAAAAAAAAAATGATTTAAAAGAACAATGAAAGAAAAAGAAGAAGAAGAGAGGAAGAGAGATTGATTGTTTCCACTACAAGAGGTCGGGTCCCCTGTTTTTGAATTTCTAAAGAAGAAACGATTTCGTGTTCAACCGCAGGTGGTGCCCCACTTTTGGATCCTGGAAAATGATTCCAAAAAGAAAAGGGCGAATTCGCAAATGTTCGAATTTTTTGTTTTGATGTGCGAAGGGGGTAAATGTCATTCATCTGCAGTGCCCCGGTACTCGAAGTCCGATAATTTGATGGGGTCTCTTGGTAAAAAAGTTTTCATACCGCCATTATTTCGCGATGTTATAATTGGGGGTGTGCAAAACGGATCGCTCAAATCAACCATCCCGTATTGCTAAAAGTGGAACCGGTATCTAGAGGGTCCGATTTCCTACCGACTACGTATACTTTTTTTTTGTTGTTGTGATTATGTGTAATTGGTATGGTGAATATAATTCCAATTTTAGAACATATGTGCAGTCGGCATAGGGAACACAATTCTAATTTCAAAATATGTGATATCAAGTAGTTGGAAAAAAAAAAAGTGATGCCGGTTCTAATTAGTTCTAAAACTAATTGATCATGTTCCCGGTTCTCAATTTTGGGAACCAGTTTTGCCGGCCCGGTAATACCGGACCAGAAACCGATCATCCTTAGTTATAATCGGTACTTTAGATATGGAATGCTTTCTCGTCAAGCATGTCCGACAACAGGCACCGAAAAATATCTACTCGTTCGACCAGTTTTACAATGCTTAATTTGCGTCAAACGCGACGGTCCACGGTACCCGCGTAAGGAAAAAGAATAAAAGTAGTAGGGCCTTTAATTTGAAGGGAGGGGGCATCAACATTGTTTGGCGTGTAATTGAGAACCTTCCGGATTCGAGAAAAGTTGCAATCCACCACGTTTTGTTCAGTTGAAGTTCCACTAAACACACACTCAGAAAAAAGCTCGTCCACTGGTCGCGCCTCCCCATCTTTTTTTTGCTTATTATTCCCCACTTTTAGTTTTACCTCGATCGATTCCGCCGTTCATCCGCGCTCGTCCCTTTCGATGAATTTCGGATGCGTTCCGTGGGGCCTTGCCAACCCCCCCTCCTCCGATTCTTGTCTCGTTTAAAGAGAAAGGCCGGGGGAATCGCGACCGGCCTGGCCACCTCCTCCTCCGGACGTCACGCCCTTACATCCCGTCGCGGAATAACTCGAATCGAGCCGTTACTGCTCTGCACCGCCCCGAGATCCTAAAGTCCGAGATGTGCGAGCCCGGCGGCATAGCCGGTATCTAGGAAGTCTCTAGCCGTTTGGAGGATCACCCGCGACGTCAATCGAGCTCGTGGTCACATGAAAAACAGGCGACCCCTTAACCGCTCGGTCAAACTATCTTATCAGCTGTGTTTCGTTTGGATTTGGCAATCAGCCGGCAGCCAGGGAATTCTCTCTTCAATTCCCCACTCGTGAACTCGTTCTTTACCCTTCCGGAAGATGCCTGTCCAATTATCATACATTGGAACGCGAGCCTACATGGAAATGCGAAGGAAGTACCCAAAGAAAACACAGAACCGAGGGTCGATTCCATTGAACGCGCGAAACACGTGCTCGCCTCGCACCGAACGATCCGCGCCTCTGTCCGTCTTCACAATCATCCATCCCACGTTGGTCTCTCGCAATCATTTCAGTACCCGTCTGCGGCAACGCTCTTGGTGCCGGGCGCCTGCTGCAAAATTTCGAGGTGGTGGTGGGGGCGGTGGTGGTAAAGGTAAGAGGGAGAGAAGCATCCGATGACAAATGCTGACCGACATGTCGAGGAGCAATTGGCCCCAAATCCTCCAAGGAAAATAACGGAACAGGACAAGACGGAGAGGTCGGTCCGACGTTCGGGATGGGGTCACTAGGCCACGTGGATTAGGACCCTTGCCGACACTTCACTGCCTTTAAGAAGGGGTGCCATTATTTAAGAAAATTCAGGGGCAAAGGCGACGACTTTTTCCCCCTAAAGCTTTCAATTTGAGAGGCCATACGAATTTAAACTTAAAAGGGTCAAAGCCGCCCTCTTCATCCTAGACCGTCGTCTCGTTGAAGTTTGCCGACACCGTTTCGGGACTTTTCAACCTGCTGTCATGGAAAATGGGAAAGGACCCGTAAAAGAAGAGGAAGAAGTAAAAGGAGCAACTCCACACGAAAAACCGAGTCCTTCGCACGAATTAACCGATGGGTCGAGTCAACTCAAGCCTAACACGTATTGGGGTCGCCAACTGTATTTGTACGTACGCAAATGAAGGGATTTTAATGGTGGGAGGAGGAGTCGTGATGGACTGAGAATCTGCAGCTCCTAATACAGAGAGAGAGAGAGAGAGAGAGAGGACAAGTGACGTGTCGGTGCAGAAAATGACGTTGTAACAGAGAGAGAGAGAGAGAGAAAGAGAGCAGCTGTTATAAGGTTGTGCGACCTCAAAATCAAAAAAGGCCGGTCCCAACAACACACCCACACATTTTTACTCTCTCTCTCTCTCGATGGCAGTGTCTACGTAAGATACAGAAGAAGAAAGAGGATTTTTTTTTTGTGGGTTCTTTTCAAATCTTGCTGATCTTGGGAGGTGGAGTTGGGGAGAGAGAGAGAGAGAGAGAGAGTGGGGGAGAGAAGGAGGAGGAGGAGGTCTGGCCGGGTTAAAGACGATAGCGGTGAGAATCGCCGGCGGTCGTGGTGGAGGAGGTGGAGGAGGAGGGGCGAGGAGGAGGAAGAAGATCAGGAGATCGGCGAAGAAGAAGGTGAGGAAAGCGGGGGACAAGTTGATGGAGTGGTGGCGCAAGATGGTCTTCCCCGTCCGACGTGTTTGGTTCTCCGTCTCCGCTCGCCTCAAAGCTCGCAACCACGGTCTGTCCCATTTCCCTCTCTCTCTCTCTCCTCTCTCTCCTCTGCCCTGTGTATCTGTGCGAATGTCGTCAGTATTTTTACTCCGTGTCTGTGTGAGACAGAGAGAGGCTTACTAAAAAATGAACAGAAAAAAACAAACCCCAAGAATCATCCATGCCTGAGAAAACTTCATCTACCTCTTCGAATTCAGCTCTTTTCTTCAATGCGTGTTCATTTATGCCATAGTTTTACCATCAGATTGCCACATGGTTAGCCTATGATGGAAATCTGCAGAGCTGCAGTTCTTATTCCTCCTAGATGAGGACTGAGGATGCTGATTTCCATTTTTGGCTTCCAAGTACATATATGATATGAAACAGCCAACAATTTTCAGCCAGAGTGTTTGGAAATCATTAGTTCAAGGCTGAAATGAAATGGAGAATCTCTTAGTTTCTCCTCAGTTTCTTGAGGGACGGAAAGGAAAGGGAACCCATCTCAAGTTTTCTAATTTTACCTGCTGGATTGAAATTTCGGGGCGTTATCATCAGAAACCGTAATTCCACCGACCGACGCACGTTTCTTTTCGATCCCGAATATGCCGGGGCCACCCATCACTATATTCCCTCTTATCTCTCGCCTTTCGTGCTCTGTCTTCTTTCTTTCGTTCTCTACTCAAACACCCTCTTTCCCAAAGATCTCCCTTTTCTTTTCTTTTGGGCACAGTTGTGCTCGAATCTTGTGCTTTCTAGGCACTCTGAGAATTATGGTCAAGTGCGAAAGAAGAAGCAAAGAACCATGCCCCTTCGCTTCAAGTGAGGATGAAGTTATGTACTGTACTTCCTCACTTTGGTGATTTGAGTACAACCCCCCTGGAAAGATTCTAGTTCTCATCGCTTAAGAATTCTCAGGATCTTTCCATGTTGGTGGGGGCGATACGCGACCGCCAATCGCGCCTGTTCCCGAACGGAAAGAGCAGCGATGAGGATCAGCGGCGACATCATTTTTTGCCACACCTTTTAACGGTCACATTAACTTTACATGCATCTCTCATGACCAGGTTCAGAGCACCATACATTCACCGAACTTTACCAATATAAAAACTTCAAAACACGGGCCATCCTTGTCCTCGGCCTTACTTTTTCATGTCAGGACCACCGTTCGTTTTGCTTGCGGTGTAATTTGGTTTTTGATGAGCTTCCCACATTCAGTCAAACTCTGGGAATGTGAAATTAACGGTGTGAGGCTATAGGATCACAGAGAAGAATGTTTAACTCTTTTGGCTGATTCAGGTGCAGGACATATGAAGCTAGAGGATGATGTACAGACCTGCGAATACCAAGACGTGCAGGTGATGTGGGAGATGCTGAAGAGGTCGGAAATGGAGCTGATGGCCAATCATCCCAAGCGCAAGGTGCACCGGCCTTTCTGGAGGGTTCTTGTGTGGTCGAACCACAGCGCGCCTGCATCCCTAGCCGCCGACCATGCTTGATAAGAGAACTCCAAATGGGTGTGCCGAGCTGGGATTCAGCGACTCCCTAGTAATACTATCTCCAACTATAAGGAAAAAAAAAAAGGATCCGCACCATAAAATTGGGTGACCATTGCAGTAGCATGGTATAGAGAGCTATTGCAACTGTGTTGAGAACGAGAACTGAGTGAACTACAGACGATGCTATCGAATACAGGTCCTTTACTGTTGTGTAAAAATAGTGACGCCAAACGACGAAAAGTCATGTAAATACGTCTTGCTTTCGTCGCATACCCATCGTAGAAGATGCAAACTTCCCACCTTGAACGTTTTGCACGTCCTGCCTTATAATGGCTAACTGCTGCAACAAGTCTCATACTGCACGAGAAGCAACTGATGTTAGATGGGCTAAATGTCAGACTATAGGCAAAGAAGCAAAAGGGGAAAAGGAAATCAAAGTCCATTTTTGTAACAAGATGATCGATGCTTATGCATAGGAAGACCATTAATCGTACATAGGCCCACTCATTATAAGTCCTGGTCTATTGGCCAACGAAGCAGACTCCAAATCTCGTACAAGCCCGGCAAGAAACGATGGTACAGTTCTTGTTAGCTTGGGAAAATCCATTACCAAGTCTTATTGTTCTTGATATGATATCCAGAGCGAGAAGTCTTTTTAGCAGAAGGGTAAATATGCTTTTCTACGACTCGACATGACTATACGACCCAGATAACAGGGGATAGACTCCAGATGGTCTTTCAAACACATAAAATCCATGTCCTGCTACGCCATCAACTTTTTCTCCGTTGAAGATTACTTGTTGGTCAATGCATTGTGGAAGGAGAGAGAGCAATATGTAGTTCAATATAATTGTTTGCAGTGACAAATACTAGAACAAAGAAACCAGAAAAGTTGGTTGAAGTGTTCACTGAAGTGACAACCTAGCAAGGGCATTAAAAGCTCCATGAATGACAGGGCTAATGAGTAACCTGAGAGTGCGTTGTAGATGTATGAAACTTAGACATGGTTCGTGCATGACCAGACGTTCGCTCTTCAAGCACTCTAATAAGCCTTTTTAGCACATAAATAGTAAATAGTCAAAAGAAAAGACTGCACAGTTACATCTCTATAAGGAAAAAAACTTGAGAAGCGACGCAGTAATTCGTTACCATGGAGTAAACCTGTTATAATCATTGTTCTGAACTTCTGATCACCATTTTGCCATTTCATCTCCAGAGACGAGCACATGCTAAATACAAGTTAGAAGCTATTTGTTAAAAACTGGATCATGAATCCTTATTCTGGGAACAATTACCGTGCAAGTCTCAATCACATCACGACATTACCCTGGTCTAATCATCTCGGTACTCTCATTGATGTTCATATATCAGCAGAACCAGAGACGACCGAGGGAAATAACAGGTAAATGAAGCTTATGGCCATTACTACATTTTCTCATTCCAGTTTCTTGTCCAGAAAGGAGACACGTAAGCAAGATTCAATTCCAAGAAGAACATGATAGTATTGGACCAGGAACACAATCAAAACCGAAATAGTCTAATAACTTTCACGGCTTAATTAGCTCCACTGGTGACAACCACCAAGTAAGTCTCAATCACATCACGAGATTACCCTGGTCTAAGCATCTCGGCATTCTTTTCACTGTCAATGATGTTCATTTATCAGTAGAACCAGAGACAACCAAGGGAAATAACAGGAAAATGAAGCTTATGGCCATTACTACATTTTCCTCATTCCAGTTCCTTGTCCAGAAAGGAGACCCACATGCAAGATTCAATTCCAAGAACATGATGGTATTGGACCAGAAACACAATCAAAACCGAAATAGTCTAATAACTTTCATAAGCTTAATTAGCTCCAAAAGCTGCTTGTCTCTTATCTTCTCAGAACATGTGCCTTGAGATTAAGGCAATCTTAGTACATAAAAACACGAGGCATGTTCATTGTCAAGTGCAGAGAATAGTGCTCCTCGTTCGCAATGCAATTTCACTTTCACACCTGAACTAAAGGATGGCCAAAGAGGACCATGTGCAACATCGAGCTAGGTAGCAGTTCATGATCCATGTGACAACAAATGCAAAAAAGAGAAGTCCAAGATAATAAAAGGCCGCTTAAATCCAGAGAATTTACTTACATTGAAGTGATCTTTACAAACAAAGTCCAGACAATGCTTTGAATTGCTCTTTCATAGAAGTGCTGATTTCTTTTTTTCATAACGGTACAAGTGCTGATTTTGCTTTCGTTCCTTCTTTTATTTTATTTTTATTTTTTTGGTGGGCACGGTTGTCTTTAAAGAGGTAAAGAAAGCTATTTACCAGAAAATGAGCACTGCAAGCTGAGTTAGCCCAAACTGAGCTCAAGTCTCTCTTAAAAAAAATGAATGCCTAGCTGCCAATTATTTTGATGTTCCACAACTGGCGTACAAGCATGACAAAATTAACCTCTGTTACAATTAGAAGAAATTCAGAGTTGTAAATACACAAGTAAATATGAACTTCACCATCACTGGATTTTGTCTTCCTATAAAACTAAACAAGTTACTAGTACAAAACTGCTTGAAAACTTCCTCTAAGCTGTGAGTTACAAATCAAACCTGCAAATTAATTCTAACAATACAACAGGGCCACCAGAGATAAATACTCCTGTTTCTTCCTCGTCTTCCAAACAGTTGGTTGGCTCATGGCAGTAAGAATATCAATTGAAGGAAGTCTCTCAATCTCATACCCATACCCTCTTTTAGAAATCAAAGCAGAGATTTATCCTGAGGGCAAGAGACTACGCAGAACAATGCACTGCATGGATGTTATTTGAGCTGGTTGTCAAATATGCTGGAGTCTTTCTGCCACTTTAGAAAAGCCAAAAATGGGTGACGTCTTAGTTAAATTCAGATACTTTAGCCCTCTAGTGCACGTGCGCATATCTTCTCTAGCTGCAATGGCCAGTCTTCCCCAGGCTGCTGAGGCTTTAGCTCCATAGAAACCTTGAAGTCCGACATCGATATGACAAATGGGAGTTTCACTTCCTCCCTAAATTCTAAAGGCCTACAAACATCTTGTAGCCAAAATCGATCACTCGGCAAGATGACTTTATCTTTTGAAAAGCCGTTCATGTGGACACTGCCTTTTCTCAACCGACCCCCACATCTCGTTTTCATCACCTCAATGCAAGACCTGATAAGCCCCTTTAAGTAAGCATCCAACGCATTATTCAGTAAACTCGCACAGTCCATTGACACCCCTTCAAGCCCCTGAGCTGAAGCAACGTGCTGCACACGGTCTCTCAATGTCTTGGTATCTAGCAGCCCACCTTCATCACGAAAGCTTGAACATCTAACATTGCTCGCGAGTGCTAAGGTTCTCTGGGCACCACCTGCCCTAGCAGGGCAGAGTGAGATTCCCAGAGGAGCTTGGACTTGATGTCTGACGCATACTTCTTTTGCATATTTAGAAATTGTTAGCTTACTCTGGTCCTTGGCTCTTGCACCGACTAAACCGCTCCTTGGTATATTCGTAATTGGCAGTCTAATGTCTTTCTCCGCTTCTTGATGATGCTGCACCGGCTTCAGTAAAGCCAGACAATTAGGATTCTGATCTTCCAAACTGACCATACAATTCTCAGCCGTCGGAAGACGAGGGGCGAAATTAACTATCCCGTTCAGGCCCTCGGAGATACCCTTTGGCGGCGATCTTTGCGGTGGAAAAGGAATAAAACCTTCATTCTGGAGGGGGATGGGCCCATCATTGGTACCCAGCAGATCTCTATCATTATTTAGCAATGGTGGAGGGACTTTCCCATGAGCATTCTTCAAAACTGCATGTATGAGCTGGTTGTGGAGTCTAACACTGTCTTTCCCAAGAAGCTTCCAGCAGAGCTTATCAAACTCCGCCTTGCTCAGCTTCAAACTCAAAAATCCGTTCAAATAGCGAAAGTACTGCCCGGACCTCTCCGGCCCGATCCTCTTGACAATCCGTGCTTTCAGCTCGGTCAGGTCTACACGCGAGGGCCGACTCGGTGGTTGCATTTTCAGTAAAGAAAACCGGGCATCACCAGCGTTCAAGCAATCAAACTTCACTCCCCCCCACCCCCAGCATACACGAAAAACCCACCCCCCCCAAACGAAGCTAGGGTTTTTGACTGGGCACGTGCAAAGGGGAAAAGAAATCACATCTTGCGAGCACCCGGAGAGAGCAAACCATCCGCCCGACTAGGGCGGAGATTTAAAACGCGAACTGCTACGCATCTCTAAGCAAGAATTGGACCCCCTGGCAGCAAACACGGTCCCCCCCGCCCCCCCTCCGAATCTCAGTCCCATCGTATTCGAACCCCGCCCGAAACGGACATCTCATCACCAATCACACCCACTTACCCAAAGCAGGCGTCTTCTTTTCTCCCTTCTTTTTCCCCCCCCTTCAATTTCAGCAGCAAACTGAAGCGACCGAAGACCCAACCTCGCAAGAAGCACAGCAACTTCGGAATTCAGCGGGGGCCCCAAGGCGATCGCCGCGCTCTCCTCGACGCAAGAATCGACGAGACAACTCAGCTTCGGTGGTGGGGGTGGTGGGGGGTGGGTGGGGGAGCAAGCTGGACCGAGCCACCGCGTCACACAGCAGCTAAAGGGAACGAAGAGCGGAGATCGTAGCGACCCGGGAAAGTGTTGGGCCGCCTCCAGCGCCACGACGGAGACAGAGAGAATATCCCTCGCTCTTTTCCGGGCAAGGAGCTGCTTCTTCTCCCTCCCTCCCTCCGTCCCTTTCCTTTGGTCAAGGCGCATTGGCTGCGCTTGCGTAGTTGCGTATGCGTTTCTCTGCGAATTCGCCAGCTTTGACCTTCGAATCATTTGCTCCCCCGCACTTCGATCTCTCTCTACTCTCTACTCTCCCCTCTCTCTCTCTAGGCTTGATGAGTCAGTGCAGAGAAAATTAGTGGGTGGGGCGCGGGGCCCTGGTTTTTCAATTTCCCCCCTTTTTTTTTATTTAATTTCGGGAAACTTCTAATTCCTCTGGGAAGACGGCGAGCGCCCCCCACGCGCACCCCCCCCCCCCCACCCCCGCGAAGCAGCTTTGGCTTCCGGACCGCGTGGGGGAGAGCTGTGCCGCACGCGAGCAGACGGCGCGTGGCCCGTTTCATCCCCGCGAGCGAGCGAGCGTGTGTTTTGGTTTGGCGGGGCGTACGCTCCTCCGACACCCTCCTCGGCGGCCGCCGGGGAAAAACTCGACGATTGTTTTGCCCCCAGAAGCGTTGCGTTCCCACGTCCGTGAGGAACATCACTTGCCCCTCCTTCCCTTTTTTGGAAGGGACAGCTTCTTCTTTTGGGGGGTGAAAGCGTCCAGGAAAATGACCCGCTAGCATCGTCGTTCGAACACGAGGGAAACCCTGCTGATCCGAAGGAGACATTCGGTCGTCCAATCTCGGCAGCACGTGTCGTCGTCGTCGTCGTCGTCGTCGGACCGGCCGCCACGGCCGGGCGTCTGCTGATCCGAAAGGAGACGGCCGGCGGGGACGATACCCTTTGCCGGCGGCGATCGGTAGACGATCCTCATTTAGGAGGGCTTGAAGAAGATCCTATTCCTTCCTCCCTTCCTGCTACCTATTTAGCCCAGGGGCAACCCTCGTTCGAGCAGAGCGCATCCCCATTTGAAGAGCAATGGCGGTCTCAAAGCTAAGCTGCACCGCGCTGCATCAATTGACTCCACGGAAGCCGTCGAATTAAATCTTTGGATATCGAAGTTAAGGTAGTCCATTGCTGTCTGTAATAATAGCCCGTTGTTCCAGGCCCTCGCCCGCTTTGGTACCGCGATGTTGGTCCACTGGAGTCGTGAAGTGGCCAATTCGGGTCTAGAGGCGGTCCGCAGCATGCAGGTGTCCGAGATAGATCGTCTTCGTTGTCGCGCTCGGACCAACTCGAGTACAAACAAAGCCAATGGGCGTGATTCTGAATGAGGTATCCAATGACTAATCGGCAAGGACTTCGAATCATACTTCACAAGCAATCAACTCGAAGAAAAAGGTCGACCCGAAAAAAACGAGAGTCGAACTGGCGATTGAGTAGCCCACCTGTCAACAGCATTCTCGTATTCGAAGCTAGATAATTTCCAACTTCTCTGGTCCCTTAAGATTATTGTCCTCCTCCGAGACAAAGGCCTATTTGGTTCAACTTTGAAAATGCTACTTAAGGGAATGCAAATATCTTTAGATGAAAGCCTATTGGTGAAAGGCAAATGGTGTTTGGTAAAAATATTTTGTAAAACTACTTTGGCCAAAATATAGTGTTTGGTAAATTTTTTTTGCAAATGGATTTTGAGAATTATCTTATTTATTAAAAAAAAAAAACAAAATCTACCCATCGCCGGAGCCGGCCGCCGACCCCCGGCGAGCCAAATCCGCCGCCACCGGCGATCGCTCGAGGCCAGGCGACCCTCGGCGGGGGTCGCGCGACCCAGGTGATCGTCGCCTGGGTTGTGCAACCCCCGCCGAGGGTCGCCTAGCCTCGGGCGACCGTCGGCGACAGCGAATCTAGCTCGTCGGGGGTTGCCCGACCGCAGGCGACCTCGCCGGCCCTTCTCCCTCGCCGGTTGCCATCGCTGGCCCTTATGGGGAAGAAGATGAACAGCTTCAATCCCAAAAAAAAAAAAAAAAAATGTGAACAGTAACATTCGTGAAATGCTAGCATTTAGCCAATGCTAGCCCAAATGCTGAACCAAACACCCTAACATTTTGGGAATAGGCTTTCGAGGCCCAAAACCCTTTCCCAAAGCTGAACCAAATACCCCCAAAGACAACTGTGAATGCTGAAATGCCGGCTTAGGCAGAGAAGGGTACTGCTCGGCACAAATGGTCGATACGACATGTTTTACCAGCAAAGAAGGCAACTGAATCGAATCAGTAAATTTGAGTTTGCCAATTTTTCCGATGCTCAGACCTTTGTGTCACAAGTCGCACAAAAGCCACAAGGAGCCGCCAAGGCGCTGAGAACATTTGGCTTATCTCAAAGATACAAACACCACCCGCAGCGAAAAAGATTCGACATCAACTAATAGCATTATATACAATCTCAAGGCTATTCACCAGAATAAACCCCAAAGAAAGGCAGCTACGCTGGTCGGCCCCTCTCGCCCTTTTTCTCGATAAAAAAGGAAGAAAGAATTCACCTGGGCACAATGATCTCAGATGCCATTGACAGATACCGAACTGGATGCACACGCACATCCACTCTGCATCGTAGGATAATCATGCATGTCTCGGTCGAAGAGTTAACGACAATTTCAAAGGCCTCGTCATGCCACAAATATCATAGTAAAACCAACACATGAAAAATTGTTCATGAAAGAGGCTATAACATATAATATATCAGGTGAAATAACAATATAACTGCTAGGATGTGCTTGCAGAATGCCAAAGAACAGAAAGGAGCTCCTTGTAAACGGAGACAAGATTTGCGAAAGGAAGATTACAATCAGCTTTGGAAAGGAAAAAGGAAAATAGGAACCGAAAAAAGTAGCAGCCAGGACTTTCTCATATTGTTTTTTCCCTCCAGAAAGAAGACCTAGAAATTTACATAATTAAACCAAGCCCAGTAATGCTGCATCTTCCAATCTTTAGGAATCAATGAAAAGGGTGCTCCAATGAAATATGAACAGTTTGAATGATGACTTGCCCTCAGAAAAACACTGGCATTAATTCGCCAAAAGCACCAATTCAGAATGTAGAGAGTGCCTGCAACAATCCATAAAAAAATGTCAAACTAGAAAATGCATGATATCATCAAGCGACTCTGCATGTGCCCATGTTCACAATTAAATCTTATAGTGAACTCAAATGCCGCTTATAATTCCTAAATGACCGAATGCCACCACATTTGCTGGGACAGAGAAGCTACAAGAAGCCTTTCTTAGCATATTGTTTTTACATGGGTATTAGTTCAGCAATAAATTCAAGTAAGAACACAGAATCTGATTTCTATTGGTCCTTTCCAAGAGATACCTGTACAAGAGACATGACAGAGTGATCAGCCTTTTAACCAGATTGCAGTGCTCTTTGTGGGTCAAGTTGGCCGCTACAATAACTGGATGGTACAGGGGAAAGTTCCTGTCTTCCTTTCCACTCCTCACCAGGTTTCAATGTGATGGGCTTTTCAATAGAAGCAGCCTCAACACACAACATATGCTTATACTCATCATCCCCAAAATCAGGCATGGCTCTTGCTTTCCTATCCCAGGGGTTCCATACCACTGGAAAGAAAATTATGCATGTAAATACTGGTTTGAAATGCATCTTAGACTACATAAAGTAAAAGTCATATACCATAAAACATAAACAGTTAATTTACTAACATTTGCAGCCTACAAATTTGCAATAAGTTAACCAGCTACTATTCTGCATCTTTTTCTATCAATTGGCATTATTGCAGAAAAACTAGCTTGACATTGGGTTAAATTTTCTATGATAGGCATCATCCATCAAAAACGATTTGTGACTAAGCCAGACATATTCTCAAGCACATGGAATTCTGATTCCCATAAAGCCATGGAAACATCTCAAGTGTGACAGATTGCCTTCACTGAATGCTATAAATGAATTCTATAATGAGCCTCTACAAGAACAAGTTCACATTAAAGCTCTCCAACCAAGAAAAATAAAAAGAGCTGTCAACCTGAAGTCTCAAAAGGATATATACTAAAGGCAAAACCCTCCTGCAAAATAAAATTTATCAGGATCTACAAATGTAAAAGTTACGCTTATTGGGAAAAAATGCATTAATTACGCTATCACAAATTGAAAACACATTTACTGGTGAGCAAAGAGCAACAATAGAAGTTCATTCACTTAGTGTGCTAATATAGGTAGTTACACTTTTCACTGCAGGCAGCAGCTATGTTCTTTTGCGTCTTTTCTACTCTAGGTAAATTATATGGCTGACATTCGCCAATGAAGAGGATGAGGTGAAGTTTGTAAAGCATTTCTTGCCTTACAGATTTTCCAGAAAAACATTTAACCACTATGAAATCAAGGCAGGAAAACTCCAACTCCCACCCCCCCCCCAAAAAAAAAACGTAAAAGAATCCTGTATTTTGATCCCGAATATAGATTTCAATAAATTGCTGGGCAGAAGCTACTTGTGCTTTGCACATAATTTCCCTAATTGCTACTCAAATCAGATGATGTTGATCCCCCTTGTGCATAGACTGTAATCAGTGTAAATCACCGATCAATTTACTTGGCCATATGGCCACCAAAACCAGTCATGTCCTTTAGTACTTGAAACCTAAAGGCTAATGCCAATATCGGCAAGGAATTGAACTCAGCAGTAACACCAGCTCAAAACCAGCCACCCTTTGCCGCAATCGAAATTGCAGACAATCCTAAACTACAATAATAATGCATTCAAACAACCTCGTACACAACTATAGGCAAAAAGACAGTAGGAACTGTTATTTAAGTAGAAATGAAGTAGTTTGTAAACTAAGTTGTACTCATAATCTGGGATTAGCAAGAGAAATGATTCGCACAAGCTTCTATGCTGTCAATTGTCTGCAGGGAATGCTCAAAAGTAGATACCAAATTCTAGAGCATATATGCAGCAACATGGTATTCCAGACCTCGCACATTTAGATGCATGGAAGTGGCTACACTTACCGGCATCTGGAAGTCCATCTTTCCGCAAGACAAATGTTCTCTTTCGTTCGTGGTCCAAAATAGCAATCTTTGTTGGCGTGCTGAGATACACCCTGTCAAGCTATAAGAGTAAAAACTGAATAAGGAAGCAAGAGAATCCATGTATTATACATAGAACAAGGAATGGTAACTCCAAGATCAACAACATATACATGAGAACAAACACTTACTTCTGATTCAAATGTTATTGCATCCCCTTGTTCCGTGAATCGCTCCCTGTTCTTCAGGTTATCCAGATAGTCCAGCGTCTCTAGTCCCTCAACACGCACTTCACTAATCCATAGAGATTAGTCCATTAAGACGTATACAACAGAATAGAAGCAGGGAGCAAGCATTACTCAAATTACACAAAGGAACCATCCTGGAACAAAGTAACCAAAACAGCGTGACATATGAAAATAGTGAGAAGTAACACAGGCAACATTATTATCTTCCATGGCAACGTTGGAAAAAGATATAAACGACATATAAACTCTCCAAGTACTTCAGATCCTATTGCATCACCAAATGGTTTGGCCACTAAGGATGAATGACTATGATAAAAGTTCACAATGATAAACAGCCTAAGAATAATTGCAGATCATAAAACAGTCTGGAGACTCAAGACCTACCTACATCCAACCAATACATCTGTAGCAGTTAAATTCTCTGTTGACGAGGCCAGTCAAATTTTTCACGAAAAAAAGATCAAAGAATGGTGGAGAGCTTACATCATGACATAGGGTGTGGAATATACGTCATGGCTCCCAACAACTAGTAAAGTTTTTGTCCCAAAACATGTTGGCATTATCTAACCACCTCATAACATTAACTCTCTAAAATGACTAGTCAAATCATGATCTTTGCAAATGCTGACAACCATTAACACACAGAAAGAATATTAGTTAAGGTTGATTATTTTTGTCTTAATCTTCAAATTTGAATCCTTGGAAGGACAAATCGGGAACTTGAAGTCACAGATTCCAAGAACAGACACAATTAGAGAAACTTCACAACAATGACCACAATGACTCTTTTTCGTACAAAGCATTGTCAATGTCATGGAACCTTTTCATAAAATTCCGCATTTTAACATGTTCAAACTAGAGTAAACATAAGATGTGCTCGTTGCAGAACCTGATGTCAGTAACAGCAAAATAGGTGTGGTACGCAAATGTGAACGAGAATGGCTTTCCATCAGTGTTCATATTTCGGATGCGAGAAGTTAACATCAGATCTCCTCCAGGTCCCAGAGTTATCCTCAGACGATACTCATACCTACTAACAATATAGAGATAAATCAATGCATAAATCCATTAGAGAACAGCATTTATCTAAGCAACCGACTTATTTTTCATGGGTAACTGTATACCAAAGTTGTTTTACCACAATCCATTCATTCAACTTTTACAAAGGAATGATGGAGCCATGAGTCAAGATAACATGTGTTGAACTCCTTAATTGTACTTCTTTTTCCAATGTGCATGCTTCAAGAAATTTTGATTGCGCACCTGTGGGGCCAGATCTTGACATCCTCTTCTGAGTGCTTTAGAATAAGATCAACGAACGCCTTGTTGGAGCTGTTTGTAGGGAAAGGTGGGGGATCGTTATCAATGCTCCAAAGCCTATTCCTTGCAAATCCGTGTGATTCGAGAGGGCCGAGATTTGAGAACTGAATATTTAGGGCCATCTCTTAAAATTATGCAGTTCGGAGGAGTCAAGCAAAAGTTGTTCAAAGAGGAAGAGTACATACTTGAGGAAAACAGATAGGAATACCTCCACGGATTGCCTTTGGGGGATTAAAATTAGCCTGTACGCAGGACATACAACCAGGGCTACTGTAAGTGGTCTATGCAAAATGCAAAACATAGATATTTGAAGAGGAACATTTTGCTAATTCCTGCTTTCCATCGCAAAAGATAATAGAGGAGTTAGACACAAGTGGCGAATAGCTATGAGATGCATGCATATTTTTGCTAAGTTAGGCAGAAAAGAATTCATGAAAAAAAAATGGAAAATTACACAAAACCCTCCTGAACTTTCAGGATCTTGTACCTTCTCCCCTGAACTATTGACCGTTATGCAACCCCACCCCCCCTTCCCCCAACTCTCATTTTGTTACAACTGTCAACCTTCCGTCTTTTTTTCCATTTATACATGCCTGACATGTAGTTTTTCAAGGGTAAAATTGTAATTCTTCTTGATTTTGAAGTCAAATCACACTTTTACTCCTAACTGTTTGAAAAATTACAAAATATACATATAAAAATGAAAAAAAAAAGTTATGACCTTTACAAAAACATTAGCACAAAAGTTAATAATAACAATAATCATTTCTGCTTTTTTTTATTCTAACATTATATATTCTGTGTAAGAAACCACCACCACCCAGGGAAAAGTTGGCTTTTCTCACCCTAGTCACCACAGTGGTCCCATTCATCTTCGTCGTGTAAATTATTTCTCCCTAATTAAAAGATGACTTGATTTGATTCTCTTTATGTATCTCCAGTCCTTTATGCATTCCTTTAGTTAGTCTTTTCTACATAGTTTTTTCGATTCCATAATCTATGCTTATCATGCCCAAACGTACAAGGGTACCAAACTATGCAATACCAATGGGCATGTCTTTTTAAATGGCTAATTAATGAAGGACATATGGAAAATAAAATACCAAATTGACATGTTTCAATGATAGTATCAAATGTTCGAGATAAATTCAGAAAAATTTTGATATGAAATTAAACCATATTATTGTTGTTGTGGTTGTTGTTGTTGTTAAGTCCTAATATGTTTTAACAGTCATTACATTTTATTCATATTTTTGTATTAATTTAGATTTGTTATGCACTTGAAGGCAAAAGAGTGATTTGACTAAGAAAATTAAGAAGACTTACAATTTTGCCCTTGAAAATCACATGTTAGACATGTGCAAAGAGAAAAATAGACGGAGGGTTGATAGTTGTAACAAAATAAAAGTTGAAAAGGGATTTTGTGTGGCGGTCAAAAGTTCAGGGGTGGGCACACAATATCCTGAAAGTCCATGAGGGTCTTGTGTGATTCCCCTTAAAAAAATAGCAACCAGATGCGTACAAGTTAGAGATGCAAATAAAGGCGAAGAAGGGAGAGGAGAAGATAATTTTGGGGAACATCATTGAAAACAAAACAATAGTTCCTCCTGCCTGTCTACCTCCACCAAGAATTCAACATAAGTTCAGTGAGATGATCATACAAGTATTAAGCCCACAATACGTACAAGTCAGTAAGCAACAGAAATTTCATAAACCAGCAATAGAAAGGCATGGCAGCTTCTGGACGGCAATTAAAGGAAAGGTTAAACTCAAAAGAACTCGCAGATAAGTGCAACCTATTTTGTAAGGAGATTTCCTTAATGACGGACCGATTGTTCTGGTGTTACTAAAGCATATCCAAAGCACAAGGGTTACTCCCGGCAGAATGTTAGTCTTATATAACAGACAAGAGCAGAGCTTAAATACCACTGTAAGGCTGAGAAAAGAAACGAGAAAAAGGTAAAAGTTTCTTCGGTGACATGAAAGAATGCACAAACATCTTTATGCGTGGCAAGAAGTACGAAAGATCTCAATAAGCAGATCGCGTGAAATGATTTGTAGACAAAGCATGACAGATATTGGAACCCTAGACCACTATTCTCTTCTCTCCGTGCCCCCTCCTCTTCAAATTCCACCAAATTAAATGATGCGACCGAGATGCGTGTTCTTCAGCTAGACCTACAAGATCGAACCAACTACGGAGCCCCTCTGACAGCAAAGCACCAGTTGGTTCCGAGGGGATGAGTCACGGACTATTACAGAGAACATTTAGAAGGATATACAAGGTTCAACACTCCGGAGAAAAAAGATGCAGTGAAGCAGGGCACCTTGCTACTGAGAAAAAGCAATTCTTCCCCATGTTCGTTCTTCCAAGATGTTACATGGCCACCGTAAAGGTACACCTGTTTCAGACACCGATGTTCCAAATCAATATCGATTCTACAAGTAAACTTCAAGGCGAAAACAGTCAAAGGCCGATAATAGCTGAATTACTACTGCACGAGGGAACGGCCCCGCCTCCAACGCGCCGGAAATCAAATCGCACAGCACAACCGCGGAGGATCATCGACCGAAAAAAAAAAAAGAAAAAACCAAGAGAACACGCAGAATCGCGACACGACCGCGCGCAATCTGCGAGAAATGGGGAGAGAACACACGAATCGGCCCGTCCAACCGACCAATCCACATCTGAAGCCTCCAAATCCAACGCCCATTGCGCTCGATCTGACTACCTCCCGAAACTCCACCGCCCTCCCGGAGCTCAAGAACGCAGAAAACAAGATTCCGACGGGAAAGAAACGCGAGCAGAAAGGGAGAACGACCCAAAACCCCACTCCTGGAAACAATGAGAGCTCACAGAGACGCGAGCGATGGGGGGGCGGGGGGGCGAATCGATCAGATACCTCGGCGGAACAGCCACGGACTTCTCGGAGGACGACCTTCTTGAGGCCATTGACGCCCGTGCAGTGCTCGACGTACACGAGCTCCTTGTCGGCCCTGGACATCTCACTCGTCGCCCGGCAAGATTTCGAAATCTCCCAGATCGCCTCCGAGAGCGACCGCGTGTTGCTCTGTGTGTGTGTAGATGTCGACAGAGAGAGAGATGCAGGTGTGTTCTTTTAACGCGAAAAGTTCGAGATAAAAAAGCCGTCGCTTTTTCTTCTCCCTCCTCTTTTCTCCTTCTTCTTCCTCCCTTCCCTTTTCCTTCTCTATACTTGAACAGTAAAAACCTCTTTTTCGCTTTTTCGGAGGCTGCTCGTGTTCTTTTTAAGGTTTTTTTTTTATTCGCTTTTTGGTTTGGTCCTGTTGTCTCTGTTTCCTTTCCTGCCGGTCGTTTCTCCATCCGGGGAGCGTGAATCCCTTATCCATAAATTAATAACGATTGTCGATGGTCGGTGTTAATTAAATTTCTCCCCTTTTTTTTATATATTTTTTATCTCGATGCCTTTGTCGCGTTGCAAGGCGATCCGGCGTTCACCCAAGTCGTGACCCCCCCCCCCCGCACTTTACATTACGGGGGCCTCGAGCACGTCCTTAGGGTATTCGATTATTCGTCGAGCCCCCGCTAGCCTCGCTAATAGTAAAAATCGATGTCCCGGAATCAGCAGGGGCCCCCTCGTTGCGGTAGCCCATCGATGGGTTGACGAGCCGCGATTCTCTTCATAAGATCTCGAAGCGCGGCGAAGATGTAGGTCGGATTTCGTTCGCTCGGTGATCATGGCAGCCAAGATGCGCGATGCCGCTCACAAGTTCTAGGCCCAAAAAACCGTTTAGGATTTCATGATCTTGTGATAGGTCCGACAGATTGTCCAAGGTCAACGTGGCCGGTTTTGATGGGATTCGACCTAGTCTCTTGAAGCAAACTCTTCCAGAATGCAGGAATGGAGAGCCAGCAATTTAAGATCCTTCTCGGTTGCTTCTTTGTTCATTTGATTTAAATCCCTGAGAATTGGGCAGGATGAAACTCTCAAAGTGCTGCCGCCGATGGCAAATTCTGGAGATGTTTCCTACGTTCATAAGCAAACTTTCTTTCCCTCACAGCGCAGTGACCCAGAGAATTGCATGTCTCCATGCAGGGGAAGCCAAAAAGCAGATAGGGAATTAAGATGAAGCCCTCTTTGCATACACCATACCTGCATCTGTCCGAAAATGGCAGAAAATCCGAGTAGGTTCTATTTGGAAAACAATGTCCGACGAAATAAGCCCGGGTCTCGTACTCGAGGCAATAGGGTTCAAAGTTAACAAAAGCAGACAGATAAGCAGCAAAGCCGATCCCGACTGGCGGCACATCGACTAAACCCAACCAATATATTACAGAAAGGAGCTTGTTGACATATTTTATAAACCACTTCATAAATTTGGCATGGGTTCGGTACATCTGAAGCCGAAACATGACATGCGGGAGGAAAGAATTGAGGATAAGGGGAGGCTCTAGTCTTTGACACCCAGCCAGTGTTTCTCATGTATAAGAGACAATAATCACCTTAATCCTACACAGCCAAAAAGTGCCTCAAAAGCCCTTATTCATAATGTTGATTACTTGGGCCAAAGGGCCGAAAGCTCTAGCTGTAATTACATGTTCTGCCAGTCAATGAGGAGATAGAAAAGGCTTATTTACAAAGAAACACACTTATAGTTAGCAATCCAACAAATTTACTGATAAGTGTAAACCTATTTTCCGAGATAAATTATCTTACATGTCAGCCGCAAGCATCGATTAGTCACACTTCTACATTCCTACATACATACATCCCATCATCTTCTGCAAACTGGAGTCATTGCTGCGGAAAAAATGATAAAGAGTCAGGTCCACCAGTTCGTGGGGCAGAATATGCACTTAAACTAATAAAAAGTACCTGAGGGTTTTGAGTATTTTCTGTTTTAACTTTGTGAAGTTCATCTTGAATGCACACTAGCCTATATAATGAGACAAGGATTAATATAATACGGCATTAGCAAGCACCACAAATCTATTCCCAAAAAATATTTTGCGTATACCTCCATCTCAACTCCATTACTTCGTGAACTAAATCCTTCTCTCTGTCATTAGCTGCTTCAATCTGAAAGGAAATGCGGAATCTTCACATTCCACAGTAAAGAAAGACTCCTATAGGTCATGAAGAAAAAGCCACAACATGGTTCGTCTTGGCAACTTAAATTCAATGAATTAGACCAAAGTTAAAATCGTGATGCTTCAAGGAGAAAAACAACATTTGTGACATGAAGGACCCTACATTGTCCACATTCACTCAAGTGTTTAGACCATCGTAAAGAAGCAAAAAGATTTGGCCACTAAAGTTTGAGACTGCAGTAAAAGTTCCAATCATTTAGCTGAACTACTGCAAGAAGCAAGGGCATATACACAGAGAGTTTGACATTCAGGTTATTAGCTTTCCTAAGAGAGCACATGCAGATATAGAAACTTCAGAACTAAGCCCTATATAGAATGCGAAGTGATGGCCTCAGAACATCTCCTTGAGAAGCACATTACTAATCTTGGGTAGATGCCAAAACGGCTGTCAGCCCATAAAGGAGGATCTAAAGGCCCAAGAGAATGGTGCTTCTTGGTGATGCACAATATATCTGCTTCATCAATTTTAATATAGCTGACCACTTAAGGGCCACCATGAAGAAATAAAGAAAGATTATTATTTCCCCAAAACTGCCCCAACGAAATTATGTGACGTACCAAAGATTTCTCAGTCGCAGAAGTGAGTGCCTGCATGCCTTCTGAATCAATGGCACTATGGGCTGTGATGATGAAAAGTAAATACATTAGTTTTGATCAAAGACCGTCATTAAAGATGCACAAATCCCAATGCTTGCACCTGTGGATTCCCCAGAAGTAATTTGCTTCATTAAACTTAATATGCAATCCTGAAGACATCAATAAAACCAATCAGAAATTTCATAGTTGGTTAAAACAGAACAAACACGCCACATGGCTATTCCATACCCTCTGAGAGATATTTGCCTGCATAATTGAGTGCAATGCTAGATAAAGAGATTGGCCAGAGAGGCTTGATGATGTAGCATCAGATGGTGACAGCAGAGCTGAGGCAGTTGTTGCGGGATGTTGGGTGAAGACCTACATGCCCAGTGAATAATTGACTCAAAGTACAAAGAGCAGGAAAGAAATTTCTTTCACCCAACAAAGTCGATCACAATTTGTTGGCTGTAGAATCAACGAGACTATCCAAGAATTAAAGTAGAATATTTAAAATCACAATAGCTAGACCGTGTGGGGAAGGGATGTTTAAAGAAGAGCCCCCGTCATATTCTGGAGTATAACAGCAACATTATCAATGGGACTAACATGATCATTAAAAGAAAAATGTAAAAGATACTAATAACCTTCACATGCTCACTGTCAGCTATGACGTCCAACAGGCAACATGAGGGTGTACTCGGGTCAAACTACCAAAGATATTCGAATGCGGTCTTCTAACAAACAATCTTCCCATTTGAGTGGATTAGAATAAATCAGAAAAACTGCAACCACCACAAGGAGTTCACCATTCTAAAGAAATAGCATAGCATAATTGTCCATGAACCTGGGCCATGAAAATGAGATTACGAGTTCCACGTGTACCTTAAATTTTCACTTTTGGCAGTCTAACCAAATAAAACTTAGCTAGTTCTAATGAAGAGCAGTTTATTGCAGCATTAGCTCGTACAAAGTACTCTGAATCATTAATGACTTTTATATTTTATAGCATTAGCAATAGACAGCAGCACAATGACAATATTCCTCAATATTTGAGTACATTATCATAAAAGCACAAGAGAATGACCAACAGATCCATAAACATAAATGAGAACTACCAACCTGCATACTATGACTCTTATGCAGTACGGGAGATGGAGCAACCTGAGTAAAAATCCAAATTAAGTATCAAAAGTTTTCTTTTTCCGATAGTGAAGAAGCATCAAATTAGAATTGCCGTTCACCTTTTCTGATTCAACATTTTCAGATGTAACTTTAAAACGCCCCTTTTGCTGTACAACTGGCACTTTTGCTTTTTCATCAAGATCATCAACATTTGCTGCTGCAACAATACAAAACCTAGTCAGAAGAGGAAGGGCTTCTTATATCACGTCTTATCCAGGAGAAATAATTGACGTATGAAGGAAAAAGAGGCCGAGACCAAAATATCCAAGCACATACCTGAAGATCTGCCGACTTTAGGGGGAAGTTCGGAAAGCACATCATCTGCCATGGAAGCAGTAATGCCATTGCCATTTGATACTATCGGTTGGTATTGGAAATTCTCACTGGAAATTTCACAAGAACCTCTAATGAAAATGAAGAAAACTGGATTTTGAATCAACAGCGAATGTTGCCTAGTCTCATAATCATGAGAAAAACATTCTACTAAGCCAAAGATAATCATCTAGGAGTTTCCAGACCTTTCCACTCTGCTAAAAGGAATATTTTTTTCTGGTAAATTATTGACACTGAAAGAGCCTCCCCTTCTGTGTTGTGAGCAAGAAGGGGTACCTTCCCCACTCTTTCCAGCTATCCCCATATCGACCTTTTCATTGAGTTGGGTTCTCTCCTCATGACAAGGGGAAGAACTCTTGTCAAAAACATATTCATGATTTGAACTAGTGGTGCTTAAGTCATCATCTGATCTTTCACATCTAACTCTGCCGAGAAAAATACGTTACAGTCAGATGAAATGCAGATATATTAGTATTAACCATGTTAGAGTAGAAAATTCGAGGATATACGTGATAGAACTCGAGGATGGCTGTACAAAAAAAGTAGGAGCGGATTGATTCTGCAGCAAATCCTCCTGCAAAGTACAGTAAACTTAGAACAGGATGAGCATTTTCTAAGGGGAAAAGAACACTAGCCGTGTATAACCTCTTTAAATACCATCTCAGCAACTTCTGGAAGCTGCCCCATGGGAAAATCTTGTGGTTGAGATAATTTATCATGTCCTTCTAGCGCTGATAAAGAAGTCGTACTTTCTGATGTAGAATCCTCAACATCCTGGATCTGATACAATAAAGAATTTCAGAGCCTTTCGAATCCTATTGTATAAAATATGACATCATATTAAAGAGATGAACAGATAAGCCTTTGCCATACCAAAGATGCCTGAGCCTTCACATCATCGAGATTAAAGTTCCAACCGCTGATTCCTCTTTTATATTCATTCTGCATTTAGTTTCCAGAAGATGTTATCCGTTAGAATTTGTTTAGACTCCGGTCACCATGTAAATTGAGAGGCACGTGAACTCACCAAAGTGTCAGATATTTGTGACGATTATGGAGAAGATAACACTAAGGGTAGATTCCCACAATACTCTAAAGTTTTAGGAAAAATGCGGGGACATCTTCATGTACGAAAATGACTCTAAACTCCTAACCAGAACAGGCAAAGAGATAACCGAGATACTAAGTACACTGATGTGTTAGTAGGGGGGAGGGGGGACTAATCAGCATACGCATATATATCCTTCCGGCTTTCCCTAACAATTATTTTTATCCAGTCAAACAACTCAGCTATTCTCCTGTAAAGGAAAAACAAGCTGTTCCCTTTGACAGAGTGGAAAGGCGGCGAGTTCCTTTTTAGCAGATTATTACTTTCTTCGTTTTTCGAAAAGAAACTGGTAAGTTCCTTCCTTCACCCCATAACCATGGGATTCTAACATAAAAATCAGAAAGACATGAACTGATACATCCAAACAGCATGCACTAGAGGAACTGTGAAGATAAACTCTCGACCTATTTAAAGTAACCAAACCTGTGATATCTCCTCCATCTGCCCATCTGGCATTTTCTTTTGTGCTAGCATATCTTCTTCCTTTCTCTGTAGTGGATAATACACCAGTAACAGGTTTGTTTGATCTCTAATATAAGTAATAAACGCCAAAGAAAAAGAACAGGGAGACCAAGTTGACATTGTTTTTCAACAGATGATATGCTGACCTTCAATGCCTGCATACGATCACCAAGGGCAGGTAGACCATCCAAAAGGGTCCGTGCTATATAATCATTAGATCTTGCTTGCTTAAAAAAGGAATGCTTCAGGAGTTTCTTAGCAGAAGGCCTTTTGGAGGGATCCTTAACCAAGCAACTCGCAATCATTTGCTTGAAAGACTGCAAAAGAGTTGCCAAAACATAAGGTGAAAAAGTATTGAACCGGAGTTTTATCACACGTGTCCTCTCGAAAGATACCTTTGAAAACTTTCTATCTCTTTCATAATCAAGGCCAGGAGGCGCACTCTGCAAAGTCATGAGCAGTACCTGGCAGAAAACTTCAGTTAAGATTTGATCAGAGTTTAGGGCATATGCATCTGACGCCAAAGAAAGGAACGAAACTCGTCAAGACAGACATATGCACCTTCATCGGAGGATACTTTGAGAATGGAGCATGGCCATGGGCTAGCTCCAGTGCGGTTATACCAAAAGACCAGATATCCACTCTGCATGAAAATTGTCAAAGGCACATCAAAAGGATGCCGCCAACTGAGAATAGAGCAGTAAGACTCTTAGAGGTACCAAGAGGGCAAAAAGTAGCCTACTTGAAATCGTAGCCATGTAATTGTTCCATAACTTCAGGTGCCATCCTACAGCAAAAACAGACAAAAAGTTCAATTCATTTGTATTCCACACAGATGATATTTGTACCATAATAATTTTGGGTACTCTCAAACTACATGATGTAGTTATTGCACTAAGAATCCCAATGGTGTGCTTAAATTCTGTCACTCATGGAAAAAGACAATTTCTGGAATAAATTATTTCTACATGGTAAAAGGATGTACCAACAAGGTGTTCCCACAAATGTATTCCTCACACGTTGCCTATCGCCAGAGTCAAAAAGACAGGCAGAAACGCCAAAATCTCCCAGCTTTATGGCTCCACGTGCACCAATAAGAATATTTCCAGCCTATAAAATGGTATAACATAAACCTCAATGCATGGTGGACATAAAAGATTATACAACTGCAACACAGCTGACATGATTGAAAATTTATCTGAATAGACAGTATTAGTAGGTACTTTCCATCTGATGAAAATTTTTGATGACTTACAGAGTGTTAGATATTGACACCTTAACAAGAGCAGACATGCAGTATGATGTGTTATTACTTGCAGCTGACTTTCTTAATTCCCGTGTCATAAACTATACTTTGTTATGGTTACTTCATAATATCATGCTTTCTTCTCTTGTTACAAAGTTAGTTGTTTCCTTCCACTTGCGAGTCATCACATTGTCCAAAGTCCACCAAGCAACTAATATATGAACATCTAATATCGCACATCTTCTATCGTTTCATATTACATATATTATTCTTCAGAAACTACATCTTTCACAATATCAAGCTAATTGTTTCTCAAGGCTTATTTCCTACAGACCCCGTAGCACCAGCTGAACCCATACACATAACTCTCTCTTACTGCTGAACCTGACAAGTCCCATCCCAATATCTCATGGAAACTAAGGTCTACCTTTCTTCTCTGCCAATGAATTATCATTATGTTCCAAAGTAGAGAGTAAACCAAATGTAAGTTTTTCACACTACCGTAGATTTTGTTCAAGAAAATAAAAAGAAACCATTCTCTAACTGTTTCATATAGCGAATAAGGCATACTATAACTTGTAACTCCAACACACTTCCTGGTATGGTGGGAGTGGAAACAGGCTGAGAGACCTCAAATGATTAAAATAGAAAAACCCTGAAAGAAAGTGTTGCATCTGAATTACAATATTGGTAGAAGAAAAAGGAATCATGGTTATGTCTACATGTTGGCCGAGCACAAGAGATCAACCTTTTAAGTTGGAAAACAACTAACTCTATGCTGGCATAACTATATAGATGGCTTCATGCAAAATATTTACAAAAGGATGGAACTAATTAAAATGCTCCTCGTATAGAAGAACTCCAAATTTAGTAATGAAGACAGGAGCTAACTTACTAGAAGACAACAATATGTGCCATGCCTGCAGTACTAATAAAATATGCTCAATGAATTGCTTACTTTTACATCTCGATGTATGTGGCCATGATGATGAAGGTACTCCAAACCCTTCAGTATTTCACGTAGAACTGTGGCAATAACGACCTCCTCAAATCCATCAGGATGCGCAGCCTTCAATATGTGGAGACAAGAGCCACCAGCCATGTAAGGCATGACAACCCACAAATTGTGATCACTGACAAAGGAACAGTGCGATCTGAGCACATTTGGGTGGTCAACCAAGACCATCGTCTGTGCTTCTCGAGATATGCTGTTCTGTTCAAAGTACATTGAATTGACTTATTACAACCACCGCAATACTAAGCAGAGGGACAAGAACTAGCAATTCAACCTGCTTAAACCTCGAAAAGATTCACATCCAAGAGAGTCAAAAACCACCAAGATTCTTGCACATTGCACCAAAAGCTTAGAGATTACTTCAAACTGATGTATCAATACAGCAGGATTGAACCTTCCGTTCCCTTTTTCCCATTAATTGCATTTTCAGGAAAATTAGAAGCAGGAAATTCGACACCAATCCTTTTGGAGAGAGCATGGTAAAGCCTTGAACAACCACTGAAGAAAGCAAATGGCCCGTCGAAGAAGACAGTGCTTGTTGGCGCTTGAGAAAAGCATTGGATGTGGAAAGGGGTCCTTGTCCAGGCTTTTAGAGCCTCAATCAACGACGATATGACAAAAAGGAAGAAACAACAATCAAGCAGTAAAGACCAAGCTAAAATCAAATGCTTCCGAACGCTAGAAGCGACATTATTCATTAAGACCGAGTCCTGCGAAGCCATCAGCCCAAGAAACGTTCCCAGAGTCCTGACTCCGATTCACCAAACACACCCCCCCCCCCCCCACATTTTCGTAATTCAAAATACTAACACCATATCTAGTCGCGAAAACGTCAGCAAAGCACTCTTTTTTACCAAGTTCTTACGCAAATTTCAGGAATTGCTCCATCCAAACCAAAAGAAAGAAAGGGAGGAAGAAAAACGGACCTCAATATCCAGCTCAAAAAAAAAAAGGAAAAACTTGCCCTTATCGAACGTACCAAACGAACAGAAAAGCGCACGTCCAATACCAAAAAAAATAAAAAAAAATTCCGGGGTACGAACCAAATCGCAGTTGTCGCGCTCGAAATCGAGGATCTTGATGGCGACGACCTCGTCGAAGGGGACGCAGAGGGCGCGGTGGACGGCGGCGCTGACGCCCTGGCCGATCTCCTCGTGCAGGGTGTAGTGCTCCGCCCCTATCGGGTACTTCCTCTTCTCGCTCTCCATTCCCCCACACCCCCCCAACCCCGGTACAAATCCCTCCGCGCGTCTCCCCGGGGGACGGACTTTCAATTCCGCCGAGCCAGCCCCACGTGAATCCCCGCACGGAAGAAGAAGGAGAAGGAGAAGGAGGAGGAGGAGGAGGAGGAGGAAGGAGGAGGAGAAGCAAGCGAATGCATAGCGCGCGTGAACGGAGGACGAAGACGAAGGCGAAGGCGAGGTTCAGTTCAGAGAGAGAAGGGAAAGGGGAAGGGAAGGTGATGGGAAGGCATTGATGGAGGACGAAGGTTTCTCGTGACGGAAGAGAGAGAGAGAGAGAGAGAGAGAGAGAGAGAGATAGAGAGAGAGAGCGAGGCTATCGGATCGCCGCTAGAGCAGGGGAAGGGGGAAGGAACGAAGGAGCGATTGCATGCAAGAATCCCGCCACTCGTGGCTGCTTCCTTCATATATAATTTCTCTTTTGTTCGTATTATATGTGCATTATCTATATTATATACATTATATATATATATATATATATACGTGCTTACGTAAATACGAATTGTATATATACGTGTGTATATACATGTGAGATTTTTATTTTTTTCTTCTTCTTTACTATTTAAGGTGCGTGATGCACTTTTCAATCAATCTAGAATATTCAGATTTTCCCTGTCAATTTTTTAGATGGGATTTTTTTTTTGTTTTTTCCTTAGATATTGGCTACGGAATTTTCATTCCGAGATTACTGCAAATCGCCCTCGTGAGGTTGAATCAACAATCGATGCCGCGGGATTTGGCTACTGATGGAAGTCACTACTCCGATTCGAATTCAATACATCGCTCTGTAAATCGATCCTAACATATCTAGCAATCCGTCCGTAATTTCAAAACAAAAAGGGAAGAAACTTTCGTGATTAGAAACTTTTAGAAGGTATGGGTAATTTCCTTATAACGGGGTCGATGAAATAATGTCAAATCGATTTTGGATGATATCCTTCCATTCAGGAGCAATTCTTTTTTTTGGGGGGGCGAAACTTTCCTCTAGCTTTAACTGCTTCTAGCTATTGGTCCGAAACGACGTGACGTCTTGGGCTGCGGTCGAACCTTTGTTCCGTAGCTCCACGTCAAACGCTGCAGATTTCGCGCGACACACCCAAATCCGAACAAACGCAAAATCCGCAGCAAATTTCGTTCCCCGGGTCTTGGCATCGGCTTTTGAATTTCCGGAATGTTGAGAACGATTGTGATGTGCACCCACTAGGCATTGGCTCCGATCGTCTTCTCAATTTGACGTCCGACTATGTGCTCGTCGCGCGACTAATTTGTTTTCATGGGCAAATCCATCTAACCAATACGTATCGCAAATTACATATTACCCCCTAGGTTTTGGCACATGCTGGAAATTACCCCCTAGCTTTTCAGTTTTCCGATGTTCCTCCTAATGTATTGAAATGGGTATTAAAGATCGATCTTGACCAAATTTTTTTTTTTGGTCTAATCTCCATTATAGATCGGACTTAGGCTGCCTAAGCGAGGTTTGTCTTGCTCTCGCCCGGTACATACATGTGGCTACAGTGTAGCAATACGAATTATAAAACGGCTCCTCTAGATGCCTCCTCTCTCTCTCTCTCCTTTTTATTTAAATATTTCTTTTCCATTTTGTTAGTGATAGGAATTATAAAACATTTCATTCTGATTTATTAATATTTTGCTCACACATAAACTCACAAAAGTTTAGATACGGTACTTTTAACAATAAAACTCTGGCATGTCACATTGCATCAGCATTTGATACCCGTAACATTTTTTTTATAAAGCGATGTTAGCTCTAAAATATCGGAGCTTTTATCTAACGGGAAAAATAATTGATTTACAGAGTAAACACATTAATTTGCACTAATAGATAAGATGTGCATATTGTATTGCATCCTGTTACATTAGGAAATATTCTCTGCATATCTTAATTTGCTTTATATCTTTCCCTATATATATTGCAAGCCATAAGAGGCCCTTTTTGGAAAATTGACATACAAATCTTGGTTGACTACATGATAAGATCGAAAGTTCGGACGACGTTTGGAGGCAACAACTGAAACGAAATACAAAGTTTTGGTTATTTGACTGTTTATTTTTCAAGAATGGCCTGGTTTTGGAAAAATTATCAAAAGCGTAAGCCTTCTTTGAAAATTGGCCAAAGTTAACACCGCGGAGGACATCAACACTTCATGGGTGAAATTGCCAAAAGCAAAAAGTTAGGGGGGGAGAGACTTATAGCAAGTTCTAAAAATCCGGAGGTAAAATGCAGTCCACTTTTTATTGTTGGACAAGTTTGCCGTTTGTAAAAGGAGCCAATTAGTCCCATCACAAAACACATGACCGTAGTAGCTCCAATTGAAAAATGGCCAAAGCCAATGTTAGGGGAGACAGTGCAACCGATTTCAAGACTTTCAAAAGTCACATAGCAAAAATTGAAAAGTGCTCGACTGTTAAGTAGGAAGAAGGTGCTATGATCAAAAAGCTATTAAGCCACCAAATGCTCCCCATGGTTCCAAAAAAAAACAAAATTAAGGAACTGATTACGAGACAGAAAGGATAGAACGAGTGGTGATTTAATCACTATGGAGGTAGGTCAGACGAGAAAAAAGATCAGCAGACTGTCAGTGCAGGCTGCAATACATAACATGCAGAAGAAGAGCATAAAATATGCAGAATACCACAATCTTCGGTCCCACTTTACAGCCGACACGCCAAGCCATATTCATATGTCATAAACAACCACCTCTTTATACAGCAGGGGGTTAAGGGAAAGTCGAGCAGACCTGGTCATGGCACACAAACTAACAGAGACTTCACCATTTGCTGTAACTTATATGGTTCATACGCACTTGTAGGCTTTCCAATGATCATGGTTGGCTTAGAATTCCCTCTCTGGGAACAAGATAGGAGCAACCAAAGACCAAATGTAGAGGGCTGCAGTGGCCCAGCAGGTAACAATTCGAACCCAGACGGACGGCCAACCAACATCCACCAACCTCCCACTTTCTCCGACTGACGTCGACCACCCGGTCAAAAGCATTGCAGAATACATACTCGCGAGAGAGAAAATGATATGGAAGAAAGAGTACGAGTATGTGACCGGCTTTGACTTCTCTTTCTCTTCCTGCTCTTCTGCCTTGTTGTCCAGGGGCAGCAATGGCTTGCCTGCACCTTGGAAATGCAATTCATAATGCCAAAGGATACACAGTGCTCACGTCTTAGACACAGAATATGAGATCAATATGATTTTCTATCCAACAGGAGGACAACTTCCCTTATTTACAGTGACAGAGTAAATCATGGGATGCAGTTGCTTTTTAAGAAAAACTATACTTAGACAAAACAAACAATAAATCAAACAGGAGAGTTGGTAAAAAAAAATCGCTTATAATAGCACATTCGGTGGGAAGGTCACTAACGGGCATCCCACTAAAATTTAAAGAGAGAGACTCCTTCAAAGATTGCCATGTTTCCTTCCGACTTTCCAGATGTGCTCGGTGCCACTGTTTATTAACACATACGTTTGATCTCTATGCCCATGCACCTCAGGATTTAAAATAAACCTCTGAACCTTACTCACGAGAAAAAGGTCAAGGTTAACACTCTGAATTGCAACTATGATTCATCAGAGTATAGTTTGAACACAGTTGAGAAATAAGGGCCTCAAACTATGATTCATCAGAGTATAGTTTGAACACAGCTGAAAGACTCGGATTATTCTAGATAAAAGCCAAAGATTTAAAAAAAAAAAAAAAGAACTAAACAGAAACCTTATTCAAACAACAAATTTCAAGATAAAATTCCAAGCAGCAAATACAGAAATACGCAATAAACAAGAAAACATCTACATCAGAAACATGGATATCAGTCTCAGTGAATTTACCTGCACGAGGTGAACCAGGTGGGGAGAGAAGAGTTGTAGAAGATCCAGCTCTGACAGCAGAATAGACCACCGAAAGAACAGTAGTGACCAGACCTAGAGTAAGGGTCCCTGTGGAAACAGCTTTAGAGTGCGCATGAAGACCATTGCACTCATACTCCCTCGGTTCACTGGCAAGCCCACTATAACAGAGGTACATGCAGTACAAGGCTATAACTGAAGCTGGCAAGATGCTTCCATTTACCTGATTTCACGGGGGAATAGAACAATAATAAGATTGTAAAATCGTTCTTTGATACTGCACAGCCACTCAAATAGATGGAAAGAGCATCACAACGAAATGTTATCCACCAGATATGTGCACAGTACCATAGCAACTAACCAAAATATTCCGAAACAACATCCTAAGAAGCACAAATGTCCCCCTAACTTATCACTTCAGGAGAATTCAAATCCAAGGGCATGCAAGAATGGACAAATACTTATATTCTAGAGAAAGCAGGAAATCCAATAATATTGAAACAAAGGGCAGGAATCTGCTAGTAGCCACCCTATAAGTTAGACCTTTTTTCTTCAAGTGTCTTTTTTTTTTTTTTGGACGGATTGTTTTTTAAGAGTCTAACGAAAGGTTTAGCACAATGAAGGAAAATACCAAAGAACTTCTGTAACCTAAAAAAACTAGTTTGCTACTGCTCCAACCTCTCTATAAAGAAAGCACAGAGAGCACCAAATCAAGTAACCATGTAGAGAAATGGAACGCCAATTCACCAGGCACTGAGAATCACAGTGACAAATTTCCAAGCATTGTAATAACCACCTGCTGGTTATTCAAGTATAGATTTACCCGAGGTCAATTGGTCACAGCATAATCGATGTAACAGTACAAAAATTGTGAAGAAGCACACAAGAAAACAGAGGACAGTAGATAAGAAGTTAGGAACTTACTGCAGGGTGCAGGGCAACCACGGCAAAAAGAAACACGAAGATTAAAGTCATGACGATGAAGAAGGTATTGAGGCCACAGTCATGTCCAGATGGTGTGAAAAAATGAAAGAGGACCCCAGAGAATGCCAAGGTGGCCACGTAACAAACAAGTGAAACCACAAACAAAGCAACATACCTACACATGAAGAAAGTCACAGACTCAATCAGTGATGGAGATAAATAAAACTGCAAATAAGCTGGATCTATATGCTAATCAAATTAAATAATCCATATATAGCCAGAGAAGATGGAACTGAGAAAATGAATAGATATAAGGGAAAGCCCCGATAAACAGCTCAACGCCATAAGAAGACATCATTTAGAAAAAAAGAAAACTAACCAGAATTGCTCATCATATCCAACCCATTTGTCATTCCATCCGTGAACAAAATCCAGCAAAAGGACAACTTGAATGAGAAGAAAGAATCCTGAGCCAAATTTTGAAATGGACTCTGCAACAGAAAAGTTCAATAAGTACTCAATCCAAGCAATGAAAATGTGGTTTTCTCGAGGGCAAGTAACTGAATAATTCAATGAAACATATCCGGTTGCTTCAAACTTCACAGTCATATGCAAGAACTACTCTTTCTAACCATGAAACCCTCAAAGGAATGCTATAAAGATGCCTTCCCACCTACTAAGGCACTCAACACTCGAGTCAAACATATCACAACTCAATTGTGTTCAGATTGTAGCAAATTTGACACGGGAAAAGATAATAGAGAAATTCCACGCGAAGCACGTTGTGAATCTCACCGTAAAAGCTGATGATCTCATTTGGAAGGAAAAACATGAAGATTACCAATAGGCACCAGCTAATGACTTTCATCATCCATCCGCCATGGTGAATACCATCACGAGGGTCCCTTTGATTTTTCACCCCAATCATCATAGTAGCCAGAATTGTGAAAAAGAGAAAATTCCCCAAGCTCACCCTCAAGACAGCATCAGTTTCAAACCACTCCCTGTCCGGTGTCTTGTGAAAATGATTGATCCCTACATGATAAAAAGTGTCTCCATATCATGACAACTTAAGGGTAATTCCAGCTATAACACAATTGCATAAGGGATGGCATCTACGCAGCGCTCCCTAATCATCATCATGTATTTCCGCAGACTAATCTTCCTCTGAGACGAACTTAGTAGGCATCACAACAACTAAGCTGCCAAAAAGCATCGAAAGATCGAAACGACTATCCGTGCACGAAAAAAGAAACCCAATTCAACAATCTTACAAGGGAGCTTCTCCATCAGAGGAGCCGCGACTTCGCGGAGAATCCATGAGACGATCAGAGAGAGCGCAAAGAGCCCGCAGTAAGCAATACGAGCCGACCTCCGGCTAATTCCCGACACCACCGTCCGACAGGCGTCGCAGGCGCAAGCGGCACAGCAGGACGCGAGGCAAGACGCTGCCCACATCTCCTCCTCCTATCACCAACCAAACAGACCCTGACCACCAAAGACCAAACAAGCACCAAAAACAAAACGTTACAAACTCCAGAACACCACTCGAGGACCGAAATTAGCAATAATCGCACATCCCTAGGTCACGAAACCATAGAAAAATCCGGCGAGCAACCTCCGCCGGAGCCGATCGCGGCCGGGTAAAATTCCAACAGACTCCGTACGGACCGAACCACGCGCAAAACCGAAAAGGGGACAAAAACAAAAAAAAAAACTCGCCGGCAGGTCAAAAGTTCCTTAGGTTCGATAGCTCCGATCGCACGGTAATAAGCAGCAAAAACAAACACGAATTCGACAATTTCAACGCCGACCAAGCTGAAGTAACAATCGATCTCCGACGAACCGATCGCGCAAAAGAAGGCAAGTAATCGGAGATCGCGATTTCGTACCGGAATGGAGCAGACGGAGCACGACGCTTTCGATCGCGAACTTTCCAAGAGCGAGAGAGACTTGGATCTTGTGCAGACGACGACGACGAACGAGGGAGGGGTTTGGTGCGATTCTTGAATTCGTCGTCGTCTCTCGCACCGGGTCGGTCGAGACTCGCTCGGATTGTCGCGTTTCGGTGCAAGCGGATCCACGATTTGGGCCCTGGCTTGGGCCGACCCGTGACCCGGTTTTCCGTGCCCGGCGGCCCGCCCGCGACGCCCGCGGTCAACCTTTTTGCGTGCCGACTGTTGACTGGTGCTGGAAGCCCGCCGAAAGTCGAGATGGACCGTCGCTGACATTTAGACGAGTTTGACTCTTCTTTTTTGCCACAATCTGTTTTTTTATTACTAAATCCTGTAGTATTAGCATAAGATGAAATGATATAAGTAGGGCTAAGATCATCTGAACAACTCGGCATCCCGTAAATTTTTCGCAAATAAATAACTCTGCAAGTGTTTCGAGCATCGCTCTGCTTGCCGGCTATGTCTCAATTGCCTACCTTTCAATCAAAACATCAGCACGAACTGGGCATGGTCCGTACCGAGCTCATAAAGCTTTTCTACTGCGACTACATGCTAGCTTAAATCGATTCCTCTGAAAACTTTCGTCCCGTGAAGTATGTGGGGGGAATCCAACCCATTGACGCCGAGGGCCGATCGATAAGAATTGGCGAGACGATCGAGAATGTAAAACCCCGACGGTCACGGAATCTCGTATCCCAGCTTCGGAATTCCACGCGGATCCTCAAAGAGAGAGGGAAAGTCGCACTTAAATTATAAATGCAATTTTCGGCAGAAAAAAAAAGTCATGGATCCATTCATTTCGCGGAAAGTAAATAATTAGGAAAATATTTTTCAGAAAAAAAGATCACTTATATCGCCGTAAAAAATGATTTGACGAAAAATATTTTCATCATCTATGAAAATGTTTGGCACAAGCTATTGATTAATTATTTCAAACGACATAAACGATTGTTTTTTATAAAAATGTATTTCAAACGATTTATTTTTTTCGAAACGAATGAAGCCAGAGCATGAATCGGAGATCCATATTGGCGGCACGACCCGATAACATCTACGGGTCTGTGGTTTTTGGTCGGGGGAAGTCAAGAAGGGGGCTGTGATCCGATTGGACCGAGGGTCGGGCCCTCTCGATGGGCACCAAAAGCGTCGACTTGACCCGAGTCCAACGACCCGGTTTCCTCTCCCTTCATTTAATTTATTATTAATTATTTTTATTTTGTCAATCGGCAGATCTGGTTATTTAATGGGCCATTAATAATGATAGTAATTGTTTATATATTCCCCTCCTCGGCGCGTTCGGCGCGTGCCCTTTTCGGCAACAACAGTACACGCGGAAACTCTCGCCTCCCTCCGTCTCTCTCTCTACTTTCTCTCTCCGTGCGATATCCACGCTAATTTGGAGCTGAACTGCGGATCGCGAGTGGGGGGAGGCCCTCCTCCTTCTTCTGCTTCTTAGCCACCTTTCTCTCTCTACATCTCGCCGGGACACGCGGAGGAGAGAGAAAGCTCGACCCTCCCCCTCCCCCTCCCCCTCCTCCTTCGTCGAACCGGACACACCCACCCCACAATTCGCAGCGGACAGGGGAAGCGAGGAAGGAGGAAAAGGTCCGAGCTTTTTCGATCGGTCGCCGTCGTCGCGGAGCAAAAGGGACAACGTGGGGTCCAACCCAAATCCCGCCTCCTTTGATCTTGATCTGGGTCTCCTCTGCTCCTTTTTTTTTCCCCCTGTAAGTCTCGCGGCCATCTCTCTCTCTCTCTCTCTCTGTGGAAATGCTTTCTCGATCTTCGTCTTCAGATCCCGACCGTGTCCTCCTGATGCGGTCGGGGGGTTGATTGGGCGCGCCGTCGATTCGCTGTTGATGGGTCTGGGGGGAATGTCTGCGTTCCGGGTCTGCGACGTCTGAATCGTCGTCGGATTGATTGCGGAGTTCGTTAGATCTTTCGGTGTTTGTTCTGTCGTCGGGTTGACGTGATCGAGCTTGCCTTTTTGGCGATCCTTTCGGTAATTCGAGGGTCCCGTGCTTTTCTGTTCTCGTTTACCCGACGCACACCAGTGTGGTCCTGTCTTTCTCCGCTCATTAATTGGTGGGTATTGATGGTGAATGATCGATCTCCTTTGAATAAGTTGTGGCCATGAGTATACGTAAAGATCTGACTTTGATGGGTGGTTCGTAATTTGTTTTTTTCTCTTGGCTCTTGTTGCGTCCCTTGATTTGATCAACGGTGTTTCAAGTAGAAAGAGTTTGTTCTTGAAATAGCATGATGTGCTTTTCTCTACGAGCTCGCAGTATGTTTGTGTGGGCGCAAGCAGGTCTCAATAATATATGGAGCTTAAGATCTTACCTTGTATGTTCGCCATCTGGTTCTGGTGCTGCAGCACGCGCATTTGATTGTGACGAAATCCCTGCGCACCCCCGAGAGAGAGAGTGAGAATGGGGATGTTCTGCTTTTGTGTACCTGACTGCCCTCATCTCATAGCAGACCAGTGGTAGATTCTGGAAATGCATGCGTATGGTATATCCTCTGTGCCAAGGACCTGCTTGGCACAAAGAGGTTCTCATGAAGAGAGACATAGGATACTCAAGTTTCAACATCATATAATGAACGGGTTCTGTTCCAGGACTTGTGATCGTTACATCAGATGCTTGTCTCTTCCAATTTTTGCTGTGAGAGCACGTTTTTGTCCATGACTGTTTTGCCAGCACTTTCAGAATCTACTTCTCCATTTTTTGTCCCTTTGAAGGAAATGCGAATTTGCCCACTCCGCTGGCTTTGTATTCGGTTAAAGTTTTACTCTTATCTGGCCAGCTATTGCATCTTTCAGCTGAAAGCTGTGTTGATCTTCTCAGATCTGTTTAACTATCAACATATTCTGACTGTTTGCATCAATTCACACATACATGAAAGCAGGAAGTCCAGGTTAGATTGATAACTCGACAGCAAGCCATGGTTCTCGACACCGTACTATCATCTCCTCACCGGAGGTCACCATCCTTTAGGAAGCAATTCGGACGAGAAGAACTGGGAAGCTGGTCGACCCTTGCACAGAGGCACCGCTTCCTTTTGACGGCCCTCGCACTTCTTGCATTCCTTTGCACCATCTATCTCTATTTCGCCATCACCTTGGGTGCAGCCACAGCAGCTGCTGGGTCATGCTCTGGCCTGACGGGGACTGAGAAGGCACTGTGTCAGGCGAAGGCTTCTGTATCCAAGGGGAAGCTAAAGTTCCACTAACCTTCACAGCAGGACATGACTCATTTATTCTACTTCCTGCTTGTGGTGCATCTGCAAACTCCAGTGGGTTATAAATTTAGATATATCTTTTGCTAGTGTCTATTTGATTCCATATTTCTTCTCGAGGTCGGTCGAGGATATTTCGCATTGGAAGGGGGATAGTCTTCCAAATGTAAGCATTCTAACAAATAGCTCAGATTGTGAGGAACTTTATTTTGAGAGTTGTCTGTGAACTTGTATTGGTGAGTAGAATGATTATTTTGCCTTCTTTCGGTCGTCTTGGGTTTCCCACATTCGACAAGTTTTGAGGTCTATACTCGTCACTGTTTTGATTACACACATGAATGATATTTGTAGTTGGTGGTAAAATCTCGAGAGTCAACATGGGCCAGATGATAAAAATAACAATGAAGACCTGTAGGGTATTCAATATCGGACGTAGTTCTCGTTTTCCCGTCGTTGACAAGAAGATGATATTCCTCGTTCCTTTGTAATGTGAACATAAGAGCTGTACTCGAACGTCACCTTGTCTTTCTTGTAACTTTCCCTGTTTGGTAAGTCAAGACTCATGAGGGGAGCCCTCAGCTTTACAGGTATCATGTCCCCTTACATAGCCAGGATGTATCTAGTAGGAGACCTGCACATCCAAAAATTACACCTGGACCAGCAGATACGACGGCTCCCATGTAGGTCTCACGTGAATCTTCTCAAATTTAACCATCCTGATTCATTTTTGTTCACCGTAATAAACTCGCAAAGAATTTTCCTTTCAAAGCTCGAGTTTGATGTGGAAAACCCCCCGTTAGATGAAGTTTTCATCGAGTCACAGAAAAGAGCAGTGAGCCATCATTCCCAACAATTCTGAGGAGCCTATATGAAATAATTAAACCCTGACATATCAAACTTCGACTACCTTTTCGTGCAGTTCTAGCTCAAAACAAGAACCTGTCGAGATACCAAGGAGCTTCACCACCGTGTACACGGGAAAATAAGACTCAACTGGTAAAGCATGTGTTGTTATTCTCTAGTCGAAGATGAGGTACAAAAACCGGATATTCATTACTCCAACGCTCTCTCCTAGCCATGCATATTGATAGCCATTTCCATGAAATCTGACAATGAGTTCATTGATGTCTAGATTACTTTTATTTCTCTGAGCCAAGCAGTATGTAGGGGGCAGGGATCAGGCTTCCCTTCTGCAATTGCCTTCTCAGACAGAGAGTAGAACCAACCATTACGCCATTTGAACTGTTAGCAAGGAACAAATCAGCAGTTAGACATGGCACACAAATTAATTCATGTACATTCATCCAACTGAGTTTCTTGCTATTTACCTCTTTCACTGCTGTTGGGAAGTGTGCCACGGCTCGTGAGTAAGCACATAATCTGTCCTCCATGCCTCCATCAAACAAAAAGCCCTTTTCAGCTGCAGCAGCCGATGCAAGTTCTTTGATAAGGCTATCTACCTGAAAGACGAGGCAAATTCAAACTTGTCAATACAGTTCTGATCGATTCTCCATGGACCGACTGTTTGGAAGTGACAAACTCACGTATGCCAGAATTATTAGAGATTCTGATTAGTCACTTTTTCTAGGAAACTCGGCAAGGTAAACATTATATTGTCATGAAACCAAAGATCTCTAAAATTAATAACAGAAAAGGACTACCCGTGCTGATGACTCACATCTGTAGGGACAAACATCGGAGGTATAATCATACAAAAGGAAAGGAACAGGCCCCGAAAGTACGTAGAGCGCAGACATAGAGGACATAGAGCATTCTAGAGTTTCAAAACATATAGAAACTGCAGTGATTCCGACACTAAAAGTGTGCATAATACGTTTCAAGTTAGTTAGCAAAAAAAGTTAACATAGTCATTCGTTACAGATGAAGTCTATACATCATAAAGACTTCTCGTAATTCAAATCCAAAAGAACGAATGGGAAAAGGAGGCACGGCATTTCTCCCCTTCTTCTGACATCCATAAGAAATGCAATAAAATTAAAAAAGGATGAAGTTCAGAGTGGATGAAATGAAGCAGCCTTACTTCAGAGCGAAATTCCTTCTCCACAACACCTACGGTTGCACCAGGATGGCGAGCTCCAACAAGCATGAATGCTGAAATCCAGATAAGCTTCTCTAACATCTGCTTTTGAAATGCTTCTTTGTCCAGGACCTGAGTTGCCAACCAAAAAACCTCCATTATAAAAGACTAACAAAGTAAGAATCTCAATGTGTGGAAAAGCACAATAAATAAACATTGAGGATTCCTCGTATAGTTGACAGTTTGTAATTTCATAAAAATGCCAATAGAAATGAGATAACTCAGATAAAACAGATTCCGAAAGTGGCAAGAAGAAATAAAAAGGTTAATCTGCCTGTACCTTGCAAGACAAACCTCCAGCTTGTAATCTTCCAGCTACTGCCGAAGCCCATTTCCCGTATGCAGCGGTCAGTCCTTCAGGATTAGTATCTGTCTTTCCATCAATAGGCGGTTCTCCTAACTTTGACACCGCAAAGTATGCCAATACTTGGTCTGCATCACTTAAACCTTTGCTTTCAAGCCACGGCTCCAGCATCCCATTCTGGAAAAATACCAAATCTGCTAGACTGTCAGAATACACAATCTCATGACCAAAAGCCTCTTTAGAAGAACTCCAAAAGCAACAATACGAGTTTAGGTAATACAAAAAGTTGACATCTTTATCTCCATGCAAATGGGAAATTTTAAAGGTTTCTGATGTTTGTCGCAGCAGTAAAGAAGGATACTTCCCACACAGACTGCACGTTGCAAGTTGCAACTCGATTAAATACAGACTCGTGGAATTTCTGCGAGTCACCCAAAGAAATGCAGTAAAATCTGCCCCGCAAATTGGACTCATGAAAAGAATACCGAGCAATCAAGCCAACTACCCTATCACCATAGATCTAATTCTACTTCCTAGCCCACTGTATCAGTAACCTATCAATCCAGTCGAGCTCACTAAGTCAGTCGGTGAATGAAAAGAAATTGTCTTTCCGAACCGAATTATCGTAAACTAGTGTAAACAAGCTCAAAAGACAGATATCGCATAAATGGGACCAAAATGAAGCACCGAAGCCTAATGATCAAGAAGTCACAGTGTCACATCCATTCATCAACTATTCTGGGGACTTCTCTACGAATTCATCTCCAATTAGCAAAATTGCCAATGACAACCGATTTCTTCGCCATATCCGTTAAGCCCCTGGCTGAAATTCCAATCCAGAGAAACCGACACGAACGGACGCTCAATCAAGACAATGTGGCATACACCTATTCAGAAAAGGCCTTATCAGAAAATCCGAAGCGTACCACTCCAGCGAGACGACGGGGTGGCGTCGAGGACGGCCTCGAGATCGTCGTTCCTGGTGCACACCAGAATCGGGCCCTCGAAATCGGAGGGCACGGGCTCCCCTCGCCTCACCAGCACGTCGCTCCCGCTCCCCATCTCCTGCAGCGCCCTCCCCACGCGGCCCCCGCCGACGATCACGGCGGGGACCACCCTCGTCGCCGCGGCGGCGGCGGCGGCGGACGACATGGCGGCGGCGGTCCTGGGCGGCGAGGCGGCGGAGGCGGCTCTGGAGAGACGCGCCCAGCTAGAAGCGGAGGAGAGGGTGGGGGCGAGGGCGGTGGCCATGGATGAGGCTGAGCGGAGGAAGGCGAGGGAGAGGGCGGGCCGGAGCGGCGGCTGGGCTCATGGTGGATTCGGGCTGTGTGGTGTGCGCTTGCGAAGAAGAAGGAAGTTTGGGATGACGCGCGGAGGCGCGAGGGAGTGTCGCTAGCCACTCGTTTTTTCTTTTATCCATTTCCTCTTTCTACACATTTTATTCCCCCCCCTTTTTTTTTTTTGAATTTTTCTCCGAGCAATAGTGTCGAGTTAAAAAAAATGTTATTTCCATTTTCTCAGGTAAAGATGCAGAATTAATAATAAAAAAGAAGAAGAAGGAATCCTTGTACTTTTTTATTCAAAATTCGAAATAGATCTTAGCTAGCGTATTTTGATCTGATTCGAAAGAGTCCTTGGCCTTTTTCGCTGATGGCCGACGACGACAGAGAAGAAAAAAAAGAAATGGGAAAGAAGAAAAGGAAAAAGGAAAAGAAATAAATAAAAAATAAAAGGATGAAAATTCTATTCATTAGTTGACGAGGTTAGACTCTTCTTTGAGAAAAATATTACACTTCATATTTTTATTTGAAACAATGTCTACCACATGTCCTTATTTGAGATAACGACAGTATTTAGGACTCTTATTTGACATAAGGTCGACTCCATGTCCTTATTTAAGGAAATGATGGCACTTCATATGCTTTTTTTGAATTTTCCCGAAACACAATGGTCAATTAAAAATAAACACGATGTATCTTTTTTTTCTTCACAACACAATGTATCTCGATAAAGCTTTTTTGTGGTTTATCCACGACCCAGCTTGCTGCTCTCGCTGCAAAGGCAAGGTTCCGCGACATCTCATGGTCAGACATATTAGATTTCCCACCAATTGCTTATGGAAAGTAGCGAGTGTGAGGTCACGGGGAAACCACAAAAGCTTTATTTAGATACAACGCGTTACGGTTAGATAGATCATACAATGGGGCGGTGTTGGACGGTGAAAACTACCACTCGTCAGCGGGTATACTCAGACATGCTTGATAATTTGTCTCGATCTGCCGTCCTATAGCTTGAGCACCTTTAGTCAACTGTCCAATCATCATTATAAACCGGGAAAAAGCCACCAAAAATTTTAAATTTTACTACCTGTAACACATTTACTCTGAAATTTTTTTTATGACACCAAAAACTTCAAATTATGTTATTTGCAACACATTTACCAAAATATACTTTAGTCCATGGCCATTTTTGTATTTTTTGCTTTTTCTTTTTTTTTCTCTTTTTTTTCCTTTTCGGCGAGGGCCCCCCCCGCTGGAGCCCTCACCAGCGTCGGGCGAGGGCCGCCCTCACCCGAGGCCGGCAAGGGTCCCCCTCATTGGAAAGGAAAAAAAAAGGAGAAAAAAAAAGAAAAAGTAAAAAAGACGAAAATGCTCATGGACTAAAGTACATTGGGGTAAATGTGTCACAAATAGTATAGTTTGGGGTTTTTGGTGTTACAAAAAAAAGTTCAGGGTAAATGTGTCACAGGTGGTAAAATTTAGGATTTTTGGTGGCTTTTTCCCTTATAAATAAATATTTTACCAACTTACCGTGACAAAGGCTGTCGCAGATCGACTCCGTCGTCCTCTATTGACTTTTCTTTTGAGTTTCTTAAGGGTGCGCATGAATACCATTCTGTGCCCGGGAACTATTTCTGAACAGAAATGATATTTTTTTATTCTGTGCCCGGAAACAATTTTTGAACATTTGAAGGTGTTTGATAAACTATCCAAAATTTCTATTCTTAGAGTAGAAAAGAACAGAAATGCATTTGGTAACTACACAAAATTTCTTTTTATTAATAATATTTTGATTTGTTTAATAATTTTTTTTCTTTCTAAATATTTTCTTCCTTGGCCATGGCCAGTCGCCGGCGACCGGCCATAGTCCAGGGCCAGCGGAGGCGAGGGTCACCCTCGCCGACGAGGGCGAGGGCTGGACCCTCGCAGCCTGGGCGAGCCGCCTCGCCCTCGCCATCTGGGTCAGGCCGAGCCTCGCCGTCGGTCACGACAGTGAGGTCGGCCTTGCCCAGATCTGGCGAGGCCGACCCTCATCGTCGCGACCCACGGCGAAGTCGACCTCGCCGTGGGTCGCGACGGCGAGGCTCGGCCTCGCCAGAACCAACGGCGAGGCTCGGCCTCGCTCGATCTGGGCAAGGCCGCCCTCGCCATGGCCGACGGCGAGGCGGCTCGCCCAGGCGACGAGGGTCCAGCCCTCGCCCTCGCCTCCGCCGGCGAGGGCCGTGACGCCCTCGCCGGCACTGGGCTGTGGCCGATCGCCGGCCGCCGGAGCCGATCGCAGGCCGCCGGCGCCGATCGTCGGCCGCCGGTTGCCGGCGACCGGCCATGGCCAAGGAAGAAAAGCAAAACAAAAATAAGAATAAAAAAAAGAAAAAGAAGAAAAAAACTGATTTTCAAAATTGTGCCGAGAAGCAAGAAGCAACTTTTTTTTACTTCTTGTTTCTCTTCGAAAACTGTTTCTGTGCATAAATTTTTGTAAAAATGTGCCCGGGAACAACAAATTTACCAAACGCATTTCTGTTCCCGAACTATTTCTGGGAATAAAAGAACAAAAATTTTTACTATTTGGTACGTTACCAAACGGGCCCTAAGTCGCTCCATCTTTGATGAAGGAATCGAAAACTCACGTTTCAATTGTGAGCAACCTGTCATCCAAACAAGAACGACTGCTTCCATGGCAATTTCAAGTCAATAACTAAACAAGAGAAAACTAATCATTTCCCTTGAATAGTTTTCCGTGGAAAATTACTTTTTCAGGATATGAAATTTTTCGTGGAACAAGCACGCCTTTGATTGTAGTTACAAACATGTCGTGTTACCAAAAGTTTCCACGTACGACACATCCTAGATTGATTTTTCTTGTCGGTATAGGCCAAGTCCATAAGACTAGAACCAAACCGGAGATAAATATGACAAAATCCCACGAATCCAACCGGGAGTGATGCCACTTACAACAACCGGTCTTCTCATATGCGAGATAAGTCTCCAAAGGAGTTTTTCAAGCGGCGACGATATGAGAATCGACCGTGCTTATATGTGTTGCTCGACAATTTCTCTTCTAAATCAAGGGGGACGAGGGTTGCCACAGCACCATTACCAATCCATGTAAGCCAAGAAGGGCTTAGATGGAAAAAATTTTGAAATTTAGACTTGCTTGTTTTGCCGGCATTTGATTCTCTTAGGAAAATGAGAGTCAACAGAAATTTTTTTCCTTTCTCAATGGAAAACCTATGATTAAGTTCAAGAAAAAAATTTCCTCTTTGAAAAATCACAAATCATTTTCTAAATTATAACTATGTATTAATGCTTAGACCCGAAACTTTACTCTTGGGCACAGAAACCCCAATGTTGACTCCCGAGTCCCCGGCGTCCAAGTCCAAGTCTCCAATTGTCGGGTCCAGGTCCATCAAGGCCGGGCCCAAGACCCCGGTATTCATGCTTGGATCCCCGGTTGCCTACACCCGAGTCCATCAAGGTCGAGCCTAGGTTCCTAGGTCCATCGAGGCTGGGCTTGAAGTCCCGGTGCCCATGCCCAATGCCCCATCCCTTGGCCCGAGTCCACAAAGGCTAAGCGCGGGATTCTGAAACCTGAACCCGCGCTTGGGTCCACAAAGGCCATGCTCAGTTCCACAAAGATCGTGCCCAGGTCCATTGTGGCCACCCCCGAGTTCTTGGTGCCCACGTTCAAGTCCATCGAGGTCGCGCTTGCAACCCAAGTGTCTGTGCCCGATCCCTGGCACTCGGGTTGGGTTCCATCAAGGCCAAACCCAGGATTTTAATGTCCATACTCAATTTCTTGGTTGCCCGAGCGCAAGTTCCCAATGCCAAAATAATGTTTGTCCATTTAAAAAAATCAAATAAGATTTTCCACATCAAGTGACGAAAAATATTTTTTAGTTCATTTTCAAGTATTAGCTAAACACTGGAAATATAGTCATTTTCCTGGACAATAAATTCTTGAAAAACATTTCTCGGAAATGTCACATTTTTCACGAAACAAATGGAACTTCAAGGAATTTTCTTCCGGATTATTTTTCTCCTAGCACTCCCAACTCCCAAACACCAAGACAAAGGGAATATCAAAGGCTTGTGACTAATCTCCAAATGTTCGCAGATAATATTGAACACTTTTAGATGGTCGCTGGACTAGATTTAAAATGTACCAAAAGTTCAGAGATAAAATTAAACAAATTAAAAGTTTAGGGAAGATATTACACATTGAGTCAAAACTCAAGAACCATTCATATGCAATTATCCCTTCTAAATTATAAATTACATCCCGCGTTTAATTGGGATTATTCATTTGGAATTGCATTTCAAGAATGTGACCCTCTCTAAATCATACAAGAAAACTTGCCTCTCTCGAAAAGGACCACGGCCTTTTAACGCATCCCACGATGTCTACCGCCACGGCTGATGATTCAATTTACTCGTCAATCAAATACGTCGACTTCCTTAGATCGTGTCTTGTAATGCAACCATAAAGTTTAACCCGTTAATTACACGCCACGTGACCCCGGATTGATAAGTCCCAACACTATATCTTTGTCTATAGTCGGACGAAAGCACGCAAGATTGGAGCCAAAAAAACAAGAAAAAGAAAATGAAATCAACCCTAATTACAGTAATTAAGGTCGATTTACATGCCAAACCTTGTCTTACACAGGACGACCCAAAATAGATAGGAAGACGTAAAATAAATCCTCAGCAAAAGAATATCCCCCATCATTTACATGTAATTTAAAAGGAAAAAAAAATTAGCAATAATAGTAATAATTTAAGGAAAAAAAAAAAGAATCTCGATCGTCTCTCTTTTGACCCTTACCGATTCCCATCGTCATCTTCCTTCCCGTCGCTATCCTCACTCCCATATTCACATATGGCCCCATTCGCGCGCATGATTGTCATTGCAACTTGCGAAGCTGAGCTTAATGTAATCTCCCTAATGAGACTGCTAACGTTAGCTAGACGTCGAGTTCGCAGTGGAAGATAGGGGAGGCGAACGAGTTCAGGTCGCCGAAGATGCCGTCGTCGCCGCCGAACCAGCCCGCGTTGTCATCATGGCAGTCGAAGTAGGTCTGTATGTCGTCCGGGAAGCTCCGGCGGGGCGCCTCGGACTCCGAGGACGTGGTCGATGACGACCCCGCACGGTCCTCCTCCGCCGAGCTCGTCCTCTCGAGCATCTCCTTGAGCTTGGACGACTGCAGCAGGAGGCTCAGCTCCGAGGAGGCTGGGCCGCCCCCCTGCTGCGAGCTGTGCACCGGCCCCCCCACCGTTGCGACACCGCCGGCCTCGCCGGGGGGGCTTTGCTGGGAGCCGTTCGGGGCGGGTGGCTGGCGCCCCTCGATGTAACGGCTGAGGTCAAAGTTGGTGACGGCGTTGAGCCCCCGGTACTCTATGGCCGCCCTGTCGTATGCGGTGGCCGCTTCTTCTTGGGTAGCTGAGATCAACACCGGAAAACACGACAAAAATAAAACACAAAATATTCAGATGAAAACGACGTGTCCGTGACATCATGTGTGTTTCAGCGCGGGTCTCGACAGATACAAGATTGGACACACCCCACGTCATAAATCGGAAGAATTTATTCTGCATGAACATATTGGTGGGAGGGAGTTGGAAGCGGGACACTCTTCTTCACAGTTTTCTTCCGTGCGACGCTTGAAACGACGAGAGTAAATAGCTGAAGAAGCGGTTGAAGGGTTTGGTGATCTACTTCTCAACCAACACGTTCATGTCGACGACCAAAAAGCTCCCAAAAGTCATCCCATGGAATGACAAAATGAACGACGCATTGGATTCGCAATTGTACTAAACATCGTTCGATTGATTGACCATTTTTCGTTACGCCCGTTCGAGGATGTATATGCTATGAGATCGAGGCTTTTTCCCGCGCATCTGAGATCCGTTGTCGTCGATACTCGCTCGGACGGGATTACCGATAATGTATGTCGACGGCAACGGACGAGGAGGATGTGCTGGGCGCTCGGCATTTATTCTGTTAGTATTGTCACGTAGGCGTAGGCCTCACTCTCCTATGTATTTTTGGCAATCTTGCGGATGCATGTTAAGAAAAATGGTACTGGAAGTTTCTGCTTTTTATTCGTCCACTAGCGTCTAGAATTGGGAAGGAATGGAGCCGTTCAAGACTAGAGAAACTTTCATGTCTAACTAAAGGGGGGAAAAGGCACCTCTAGGGTTAGTGGACAAAGGCCAAGATTCAAAGACCTACGATGGACCAACTCCATAACCATGCAAAATCCTCCAGAATTCTTTATATTTTAGGCGGGGTTTGAAATGATGGATGTATGCTTCTTTTGGTAGATGAAATTATCGGTAACAGTTCTAATCATTCCTAAACCTGATATACGGATATCAATCCAGTCCCGAACTTGTCTATTTTGCCAATTCAGTCCTAAATCTTTGCACGGACTCCAATGTGGTCATTTCGATCAATTTTCGTCGAAAATTGCCGAGAGGGCGATGACCGGACCGCCACGTCGGCGGTTTCCGTCGAAAATTAATCTGGAGGACTACATTAGAATCTTATGCGAAGGTTCGAGACTAGACTTGACAAAATTGATAAATTTAAAACTGAATTGACGTTTGCATGACATGCTAATTCGCTTCAATCTTCAAAATGGATTGAATTAATGCATATCCATCTCTAACATTGGGGGTAAAAAAACAGATGTATTTAGGGAACTAATAAAAGTAAGCAAGAAAATTTACCATAAGTCCCAAGATAGAGATACTTGTTGCCAAACACTCTCCCAATTCGAGCCTCCCATCTACCATTGTGATGGTGCCTGTGCAGACCATGTAGAAAATTGACAAAATGAAAATAGAATAATGATCATATATATTATATATGTGTACAATATATTCATTAATTGGCGAGGAAATAAAGTAAATAAATAAACTTTTCATCGTGCACTGTAGGCTGTCGATGTCCAACCACATTGTTGGGCTACTCCTCCAACATGACATACAACCGTCAACTAAACTCATTAACTTTTTCACCACACTCACCCATGAAACTTGTGGATGTTAGAAGTCAACCTCTCGCTATAGAATATAGCTGTTTGACTTACGTTGGGGGAGGTACATAAGTCACATTAATATGTGGTTACGGAGGAAATTCTACACTAACTACTTTTTTTTTATTTTTAATTGTTAATATTATTGGGCGTCAAATATTTTCAAAGTATTAGTCATGTGGCTGCCAAAACAAATGGCTAATAATGTATCTTCAACGTAACGTGTGAAAAACGGGAAACTCTACGTCACCCTCAAATCTTTATTGAAATGCAGGGTGCGATGACCGTGGTCTCGTGTTCTAATCGAGTAAGGCGGGCTCTCTGGCAATTTACCTCGCGACTCCTCTGTACTTCGAGACTCCACGGGAAAATCCGCTGCTCTTTCTGAAAAATTAGGGTTCATCAAAACAAAAACAAAAAATCTTTAACAATCTGAGGCCAAAAACGTAAAAAAGATAGTAAAAATTAAGTGAAAAATCAATTTAATCTAACACATGCCTTCTCAAGGATCCAATGTACTCTTCCTTCGATTGCCCTTCCATTTCCTTCAGCTCTTCTTCATATGCAGACAACTGGAGCCACAATTGATTAAACATGTAATTAATTAAAATTTGATGGAAATATTAACACGCACATATATATATATATATATATATATATTGATCTAAAGAATGAATAAAACAAGGCTTTCATTTTATATTTTTAACGAGAGAAATTTACAGGAAAATTAAGGACGGTTTCTGGTCCCCAGTACTTCAATGCGGCCAAGTCATATGCATGTGCTGCGGCTTCTTCATCGTCATAAGCCCCTGGAAAATCACCATTTTTTTAACACATATAACTAAATTATGATGAAAAAATATAAATAAATTACGACGGAATATTCGCGAAAAAAGGAAATTTCCCTACGCCGGCAAATTTAATTGGTATTTTCTTAATACTCGAGAAAGCGAAAGAGATTACAGAGGGGATGGAAGGGGGGGTGATTGTTCCTTTTATTTTATATAATTTCTGCATGGTATATAAGATATCCTTGAAAATGAAATATCAAAAATCCGAAAAAAGTAAAATAGATTAATAAATAAATAAACAAATTAAATAAGAAGCAGGAGCTGCTTATATAGGTAACGAACTCACCTAGATACACTGCATTCCGGTGAGATTCCGTCGCCACAATCGTCGCCGGATCAATAGCCATAGAACAAAAAAGAAGAAAAAAAGAAGAAGAAAAGACTTATTCAGCTAAAACTTAAAAAGAAAATTACGAAAAAGAGAAAAGAAATGTATTAATAACTAATTAATAATTACCTTGCCTTCCTTTCTTGTTCTGCGACTCGTTCCAGCAGTTCTTGTCCCACAGATGAGCTTCGTATCGACCCGTCCATCGATGCCTGCAAAATATACAGTAGCGCGCGCACATCTAACTCCAAGAAGAAGAAGAAGAAGAAGAAGAAGAAGAAGAAGAAGAAGAAGAAGAAGAAGAAGAAGGGATGCGCGACACGTCGAGGTGTATCGAACCTGGTGACGCCGCGGTAGACGGAGCTGCGCTGCTGCGGCGAGTCCCGGGGGACGCTCTTGCGGGTGCGCTTCGCCTTCGCGACCGCTCCCTTGCCACCGTCCTTCTTGGGCTCCGAGTCCTCTTCCTGGTTCTGCTGCGACTGCGAGGTCTTCGCCATTAAAGCTTCCAGCGGAAATGGAAGCTCGGGTTTGGACTATATAGTATGGTGTCAGAAGAAGAAGGAGCTTCAATGAAAGAGAGAGACAGAGAGACAGAGACAGAGAGAGTCGTCCAATGAAAAAAGGGTTGATCAGGTGGGGTTATAAGTGATTAAAAAAGAGTTTTGGGAAAATTTCAATTAAGGGCCTCAAGTGGGGTCAAATTCTCAAAAGATGGCCCAAAATAAATATAGTATTAAATAAGGGCTTGAAGTGTCCAATCAATCTCAAATAAAGATCCAAAGTGCCCAAAAAATCTCAAATAAGGGCTTGGATCGGCGGCCGGCGAAAGTGTTACTAGTCTGGCACTGAAACGGTAAATTTTTTTTTTTTTCCTTTTTTGTTTTTTTTCTTTTCCTTTTCCTTTTCTTTTTTTTTTTTGCTTCTCTTCCTCTGCCAGCTATAGTCGGGGCCGGCGGAGGTCGCTGGCCTTAGGCGAGGCCGCTCTCGCCGTCGTTGAGCGAGGGCTGCTCTCGCCTAGGCTGGGCGAGGTAGGCCATGTCAGTTGCTGGCAAGGTCGAGCCTCGCCAGATCTGGCGAGGGCTCGGCCCCAACGGTCGCTGGTGAGGCTTGACCTCACCGGCGTCGGGCAAGGCCGGTCTCGCCTGCAACGGTAAGGCCAGCCTCGCCCGACGCCGACGAGGTCGAGCCCTTGCCAGATCTGACGAGAGCTCAACCTCACCGACCACGAGCGAGGTCGAGCCCTGGCAAAATCTGTTGGGCGAGCCCTCGCCAAATTGGCGAGGGCTCGACTTCGCCAACGTCGGGCGAGGCCGGCCTTGCCGTTGCAGGCGAGATCGGCCTCGCCCGACGCCAGTGAGGTCGAGCCTTACTAGCGGCCAACGGGGCAGAGCCCTCGCCCGACGCCGGCGAGGGCGGCCTCGCCTGAGGCCGACGACCTCCGCCGGCCGCGGCTATGGCCGACGGGGGAAGAGAAGAAAAAAAAGAAAAGGAAAAGGAAAAGGAAAAAAAAACAGAAGGAAAAAAATAATAAAAAAGTTACTGTTTCGGTGCTGGAATAGTAACATTTTCGTCGGCCGACAAGCATTTTGGCCGCCCGGCGACCCATGCCCTTATTTGAGACTTTTTGGGCACTTTGGGTCCTTATTTGAGACTGATTAGACACTTTAAGCCCTTATTTAATACTATGTTCACTTTATGCCCTCTTTTGAGAATTTGACCGCACTTGAGGCCCTTAATTGAAATTTTCTCAAGAGTTTTTTATAAGCTGAAAAGAGAATGTTTATATAAAAAAGAAGGAGTGAGGAGAGAGAGAGTTAATGAGAAGCCGGCTTTTCGAGAGAGAAGAAGAAGCAGGAGAAGGAAGGAGGAGGAAGAATTAATGTTATGGCCATCTTGAAATGGCCTGTGCTATGAGTCTTTCCTCATTGTCCTCACTTGTTTGCTTTAGTTTTTGGCTCGACCTACATGTGTTGGCGCGCGTGCGATCCTTTGCCCTTCTTCGCGCCGCGCGGTTCGGTGGTATCTCGGGCCAGTTTTCACGGATCAGGCTAAGCCCTCTTCGTCCTTTTGGCAGAAAGGCAAGCCATCCGTACCCAGGCTCTTGGGAGATTCGAGAGCGTTCGCTTCTTCGTGACCTTGCACCCGAAGATTTACCTACATTGTATTTCGGTATTTTGTTGTGTACTGCTGGCGCAACAATACTCGTTTTAATATGTCAAATTTATTTCACTTTGAACTCTAACTTAAAATAAACAAATACGGGCTATGGCAAGTTTTTTGCACCATGATTGAATTTGCTCATCGTGTCGAAATCAAGAGGTATGAATCCATCTACAGAGTAATGTTTCCGTTTTCTATTGATCAACTTGGAGCGTTCTACGCATTTTCATTACGTTGAGCCTATATGTGCAAAAATTAAAGACTTCAATCGGCCTCCATGAGAACCCTAATCATACTTCGACCCTGTTTCCAATGTCTATATTCAAAAGCGTAATGATGAGATATTAATATCCACATATTTAGTGGATTAGTCCAATGACGAGTGGTAAATTGTAAATCGTTATCTCAATTTATAAACTAATTCATACACCCATTAGAAATTTACCACATCGTTTAGCTCACGTGTTCTTTGTTTGAAAGTGATCCGGTGTGAATGAAAAGATTGAACATGTGTACAGTTATTTGTAGGGATGATCTATTCTAGGATGGGTACGTTCTAGACCTCGAACTTAGAACCTACCATGTTATAACCTGTTCCAAGATTTTGAAACATGGAATCCATCCTGTTGGTCCCGAAACCTGTTTTGGAACCTACCTAGTTTTTTCAATCTAGTTTCAAGATCTACTCGATAACCTATTTTTCAGCAAAATAATATGAGTAGAAATGAATGATTCGAAGTAAAAGATGAATACTATCTGGCAAAAACAACAATCTCTAAGATGAGCAGTAAAAATTATTATCCATCAAAAGCAACAATTCAAAATGTAATAATAGTATGATCTACGGCTTTTTTTTAAACAAGTTAAAAATCAGTTTCAAAACCGGTCTGAGTGGATCTTCACTTGGAATTGGGAACCGGATCAGTTCCAACAGGTTCCCAAAAAGTAAAACCGATTCCTGGACCAGTTCAAACAGGAGCCGATTTCCGAACCTATTTTTTGGGCGGTCCGATCCGGTTCCCGAATGAATCCGATTTGATTGCACGTCCCTAGTTCTTTGGACCTTAAGCTTTGCCACTGTCGAGCACTCTAATCCCTCCCAAAGAGAAATCAAATTCCCAACATTCAACTCTCTCTCTCTCTCTCTCTCTCTCAATTTCTTCTTCGGAGTGGTTAAATTCTCTCCTCTGCCGACGATCTTCTTCGCGCTTTCAGGGCCAATCGTGATCCACTTTGTAGGTGGAATTTATGATCCACCGAAGCACTCGCATTTAAAAGGGCACCTCCCATCTGCCTACTCCGCACGGCCGATGCTCTCCTCTGATACAAATCATGAACTGGCAGAGAATGTAGGGATCGGGGCTCAGTCGACTCGTACGATACCGACAGACGAAAGGTTCACCTCGGATCCCTGCCAAAGCTTTTTTGGGGGCTCTCGAGAGCATAATGACCCCCGCGCGATCACGTCACGACCGACCCGATTAGCCGAAATTAGGCCGCGATCGCGATGGTTAAGCTCGAGCATTTCCCTAATCGAAGGAGACATCGAATTTCCTTCGGCCCGTCTCGTCTCGGTCATCGGAGATACGTATGTCCGCAGAAGAGACGTTGTTCCTTTCCGGGTAGGACGGTGCGCGTCGATATGACATGCTCGAAAAAAGAAAAAAGCGTTTCCCCTCTTCCCCCCGATTTGTTCCTATGAGGGGCCTGGCTGAAATTTCTTCTTTTTCTTCTGGGGGGCGAAATGGTGAAAGTGGACGGGGGGCCAGCGTGGCTCAATAAATGGCGTCGCCCATTCCACCAACTTAGTATCGCTCATTTCTCGAACGCAATTCATGTCGTGTTCCCTGTTTATGACTTGGCCATGTACCGAGAGAGAGAGAGAGAGATAGAGAGAGGGTCCAAGCACGGAACTACATTGAAGGTTTGATGTGCCGAAATCCCATGATTGTGTACCTTTCTGAACTTCTTTAAGAAGCACCGGCTATCTTTGTATTTACACGAGTGAGATCTTGTTAACAGATGCTCTCGAGATATCTGTTGAGCATGCTTGGTGGGGAATGTTTCTATTTCGAAAGGGTTAATTCCATAGCCCGAGGAATACTGCGTATGGAGAACTGAAAACTTACTTTAGATGACTTGTTGATGAGCCGCCCTCGGGATACTTTTTAACGAGAATAATATGAGCAGTCTTAAGAGAAAAATCGAAAACGGCAAAGTGAGATCATCACGGCAGTTTACCTAATGGTGTAGGGCTTACTCTTAAATGGTTTGGGACGTCCTTAGTTACAAGTTGGAATCCCCAAGTGGTTCTTTAGCCTCGCTAAGTTTTGGTTCGCAATGACATAGGGCTTACTCTCAAGTAGTTCGGGGCTCCCTTAATTATATGTTGGAACCGAGTGGTTCCTTAGCCTCAGGAAGCTTTGGTTCATCTGCGGTGTAGGTTTCGGCCAGGTTATAATGGAGGATCACCCCGACTTTTCTCCCACTAGCACCGTGGAGGGATTGTGGTGATGGGTACGCTCGAAACGAGCAGTAATTATGTCACGGGTATAAAATTGCTTTTATAAAATTTCTAAAGTACTTTTGTAACCCATTCGTCCCGCTCTTTATTTTTTTTTTTACTTTAAAAGAAGAGCAAACTAGGACAAGCAAAATCTTTGCAGTACCTTCCTTTTATGAGCATATCTTGACAACTTAGTACTAGCTCGTATATGTTAAGCAGATGTCGCTTAAACACCCGATCATAAAGTGTCTTGCATTCGTCGAGTTTCCCTCCCTCCATCTGTTAACTCAATCTTTTAAAAGGATAATAAAAAAAAAAACGGTTTTGAGTTGAACGGGTCAAAAGCTACGCTCTTTCACTCCCTTCTAGAAACTCGTTGCCCGTGGTCGTAACTTGTTCACACGACAGGAGCTTACGCCCATTCCACAAGCCGAGCCAGGCCGAGCACATTAAACTTTTGCGTTGAAAATTCTTATAGTTGGATCACAAGACCAAAAGGGTCGTAGTCTAGTCTACATTGAGCACCCTCATCGGCTCTTTCGATCTCCCACTTCCAGTTGCATCTTGTGCGGTCATTTCGCGTTTACAGGAGATTTTGGAGGGAGCGTTATCATCCCCTTTTCCCCCCGACGTACTCTGCCGTTCCCCGCTTGATCCGTGCAGGGCAGCGCCTCGGTTTGGTCCACACACGCATGAAATGGTCCAATTCCGACACTTCTTCGTGCGTAGCAACGAGCGTCGAGCAGAGCTCAATAAAACTGCTCCCACTTAATCGGGCTCGCCTCACCAGCCTCCCGTCTTTCCTCTATCGATCCCGACCCGCGAGCATGGCGGGCTCGCGGATTTACCGACATTCATGTCATGTCTCGTGCGCATAGTGCGTCACCGGGACTATCACACATATCTTTGTTAGATGACCGTATAAGACAACACGACGATAAAGATATGTGCAATAAAAAAAAAGATATATATGTAATCTTGAGAGATATAAAATACCGGCATATATTCTGAAGAAAATCTTAAATATCTCTAACAAATTTAGAGTGCCAGGTATCCGTCAGGAGATGACGTAGAGATCGAGAAATGAGCTTTTATTTGGTACAAAATCTACGATGAGAAAGAACAAAAAAGCCGCACCTAAACATTGGCTCAATGGGCCTTTTGGGCCTCGAGCACTTATTCATGTGTGGCCCACTTCTTATGGCGTTTGCTAATGTTTGATACTACCGTGGGCCTTTAATGGGCCTCCCGCTCTTTTGTGTTGTGTTTCCGTTTAGCTCGTGCTTAAGCCTTTCGTCTTCTCCACTTGCTTGGAGACGAAGAGATTGAACACGCATCACCATTCTCTTTCCTCGTTTACTTTTGAGAAAATGACATAAGCGGTGCCTGAAATCTTACTCAACGTGCAATATCGTCAGTCTGTGAACTTTTGATTTTAACGTGATCTATAAAATTTAACTCAATTTACAATATTGTCCAACTTTTAGTACATATTTAATATTCAATATTTATACATGAACTTGAAATAATCGAAGGACAATATTGTATTATAATTTACGGAAGTAGATTGAACGTTTACCGAAATTTCAGAAATGTTCGGAGACGATATTACATATTAAACAAAAACTCGGAAAACACATTAAATAAATTAAAAATTTAAGAATTAAATTGCATATAGAGAGGACCATTTGCTGCATCTTGTACAGAAAACTCCTTATAAGTGAATTGCACCTCTGTAGCACCTGATGTCCCTCCCCCGACGTCGCATCGAATGCTTTATTGGTCGGGCTATCACATCAGTCTTGGTATATTTGCACTTAAAGTAGCTCCGTAATTATCCGATCTCGAGTCATTTTTTTCTTTTTTTTGCTTTTGGTCAGAATCTCGGTTCAAATTTAAATAAAAGCGTACGATTTAATTTGCGGTTTCAATCGGAATCCAATTCGTGCTTTTTTTTTTTCAGGAAAGAGAAATCGCCACCGATTTCGTCCGATATTTGTTTCCTTTTTCCTATTTTCTTTTCGAAAAAGGCACGGTCCGACCGACGTGGCGATCTTATCCGAAACACGCCCGGGGGGGCCACGTTCCCCACCCACCCAATACCGACGTTACGTGACCGGGCACGCCAACGCCGCCGTGGACGTGTCGCGTAGCCCAGCTGGCGCGACACGTGTCACCAATCGCAGCCGAGATCAGGATCGTCCAACGCCCGAGGAACCTTCCCGACCCCCCCGGGGCCCGCGCGCCCTTTTTATCCGGAAACCGCACGTGCCAGCGGAAAAGACGTCGGTGCCCCCTCCTGGATTTCGGCCGCCGAGCCCCGGTTCGGTTATTTCGCGACCGCGAGGGGGGCCCCAGGGGAATTTCCCGGCTGCCACGCCCGCGACACGTGGCGATTGGGTCGACGCGCGTCGCGCCGCTGGCTCGTCTTCCACAGAGAGAGCGAGAGGGAGCGCAACAAAAAACGAACTCTTCTTCTTCTTCTTCTTCCCTGCGAGAGAAAGGGAAAAAAAAAGAAAAAAACAGAGAGAGAGATTGGAGATTCTTCGGTCGTGTGCAGTGCGAAGGCTAGTTCGAGATTCGGGAGCTGTGGTTTCGGGGATTCGAATTGACGCGCCGGATTCTGTCTCCTCCTCCTCCTCCTCCTCCTCCTTCATCTTCTCTTGCGTTGGCTTGCGATGGTTCATCTTCCTGGAATGGCGGATTCGTGCGGGAAGGGGAAGGTCAAGTTCGAGGTCGACGACCGGGTCGATCGGGACGATCTCGCCCCCGCCGACAAGCGGCCGAAGCTCAGCTTCTCTCTGCAGGTCCGTTCGCTTCTCTGACTTCCTCAGTTCCCTTTTTCCTTTAAAGCGTAAGCGCGCGCGCGCGCGCGTGCGACGGAGAGGGGAGGGGGGAGGGAGGTGTCGCGAGAACGCGAGAAGCAAACGCGTCACCGGAAGAAAAAATATACGAACGGATTGCAGTTGAAAAATTATCTGAATGAATTAGTTTTGTATCTATAGCACAGTGTCAAATAAAAATTAGGGTCGTGTCCTGAGGACGGACCACCCGAATCAGTCCGACCATCCGAATCAGTCCGTAGTTATTCTTGCAGCTGATTTGAACTGATTTTGCTGCTGATGATGAAAGGGCCAGTAGATTTTGTGCCTTGATTGGCTGACGAACATGGATTAGGATCAGCAGATTGTGTCAATAGTTATCTATATCTTCACGGAGTAGAAGGGAGCGGCTTTCTGTTCGGTATGAGTTGAATCTCTTTTAATCGTAGTGGACTGGTTCTATGACGTGTGCTTCGACTTTTGAGTTTCAAAGAGGAGTTACTGCTCTTTCCTGCTTTCTCGTTTCGCAAGCTGTATATTGTAGCTGTTTTTCAGTTGATCGAAATTCGAATCCCATCACTGGAATGGGGTCGTTTCTAAGTTATTGTTTATCGTCGGTAATTGGTTGATTGTTGTCCCTGAACGGTCTGGAAGCAGGGGATGTTTTACTGTTTATCATAAGCTGCAGTTGGGTTGGTTGGTTCTCTGATATTGATGTGCGAGTATGTTTTTGCGCGGCAGGGTGATTTAGTTGGTGGCGATATATTCGGAATCCGGCCAGAAGTGTACAATCCGCTGAATGAGCCTAGCCCGCTGGGTTTGCGGCTTAAGAAAAGTGAATCCTTTGTGGAGTTGGTTCAAATGAAGCTCTCTCAAGAACCCACTCTGAAATCATCCACTTCAGGCAATAAAACTCACAAAGGCGTTGCTGCCGATAAGCTCAAGGCCTCCAATTTCCCTGCTTCAGTTCTCAAAATTGGCGCGTGGGAGGTAGATTCGTTTGATCATCTTGTGTAATTATTATGTTTTAAGTTGAATGACGCGTATTATTTGGCTTTGTCATTAAATTGCAGTATAGGTCGAGATATGAGGGTGACTTGGTGGCGAAATGCTACTTTGCAAAGCATAAGCTCGTTTGGGAAGTTCTTGATGGTGCTCTTAAGAATAAGATCGAAATTCAGTGGTCGGACATCATGGCCATCAAGGCAAATTATTCTATTGAAGGAAATGATAACCTAGGCGTAGTGGTAATCATTGTTTCCTTGGTTGCTTCATATTTTAATTCCATTTCTGGATTCTGTATGAATGATGCGTTACATTTTGTATCTAGCTGGCAAGACAGCCTCTTTTCTTTAGGGAGACAAATCCACAACCTCGGAAGCATACATTGTGGCAGCCAACGTCAGATTTTACCAATGGACAAGCGAGCATACACAGGTAAGATGAAACTTCTTTTTTCTGGGGTCACTCTCATTAGCTGTTCAATCGCAGTATATCACACATCACTCAATGGTTGACTGCATTATGTCTTGGTAGCAGGATTTCCTTTATATGCCAGTAATGAAAATGAGCATTACTTTATAAAAGTGAGGCAGAGAAGTGGTTAGTATTGTTCTCCCCAGGATTAAACATCTACCAAAAAATATTTGTTTAAAGTACTTGTGCTTGTAACGAGTTAAGCCAGCTTGTTCTTGAAATATTTGTGTATGCACTCTGCACTAGTCTGCTCAAGTTTTATGTTGCAACTATAGATCTCTTTTTCTCTTTAAAGAGAGAGAAAGAGTGAAAACCTTCCTCTTATGAAGTACTGACGATGACAGTGGGATTCTTATTTCTGGTGTAGGCACCATTTTCTGCAGTGCCCGCAAGGACTACTTGGGAGGCACTTTGAGAAGCTCATTCAATGCGATCCACGTCTCCATTTTCTTAGTCAACAACCAGAGATAGCAGTGGATTCTCCATATTTTGATACCAAATTTTCTTTGTTGGACAAGAATGGACCAAATTTCCGTGGGCTAAGTGTGGAAGCATCTTCCTTGTTTGCTATGGGTCAAGTCACTTCACCTCCTGCAAGCCAATTGTGTCCAAGAAAGAGTGAACAACAGGATTTTGTTGGTACAGCTCCTGATAATTTCCTGTGGACCACATCTTCCCCCAGCTCTGGTAAAAATATTTGTCCAATATTATTGGTGAACGTTGATGGTTGCTTACAATATTTCTCCTATGTTTTTGTTGTGTAAAATTGGAACAAATGTCATGATATAATTTGCACTATCTCTTTGAATTTTCATAAAAGTAAGAATGCTCTTATCCATGTGAGATAGGCAGCTAGATGTATCTGTCTTTAGCAAGTACAATTCAGAACCAATTAGAATTGTCTCTGCCCTTTTCTTTGGTGTTAGATGTTCCAGCAATTGCGGCTAGTGAATAACCCTCATCAGCTTAAGCCTCAGGCTGGTCTTGTACACAATATATTTTGTATGAGTGCCATGAAATCGGTTCTCTTTTGTCTACAGTTTGAGAAAGCATTTAACTTTTTTTCTGGTCGGAAGAAAGCATTGAACGTTAATTTGGATAGAAATGGCACTTTCTAATTTGCTTTTATTTGCAGTCAGTATTTTGGGCATTTGCGAAGATTGAGTTGTGTGTAGAAATAGGCCACTTTTGCTGACCTTACTCTTTCTCTGGAACTTCATGCGAATGCATACGTAATGAAGAGGCGCCCTTAAGTGGCTCCATGATCATCACTTCTCATGTTAAAGGATGTGACTATTTTTTTCTAAGACGCAATTTACTGATTTGTGCAGTGGTCGATGGCTGTGCTGTCGAAGAAATTGGGAAGGCACAGAAACTATGCAGCCAGATAAAAGTACCTGGTTTCCACAGCTCAATGTCGGTGAGTGACTTGGTCAGTCACATTGGCAATTGCATTACAGAACGAAGGGCAGCTGGGGATCCACTCTTTTCTGCTGAGGAACTACAGAGCACAGATGTTATGGAGGATTTAACCAGATACTTATTTAGTGACTCACAAGTTTCGGCCTCGGATGAATGGGCTTTCTTGTCGAGGGTCAATTCGCTTTGCAGTCTTCTCCAGAAAGATGATTCAACCGCAGGACATCTGCAAACCACAGAAAAACATAACGACATGGATGTGCAAAATGACAGCACTGCTCCTGCACGTGAGGCTGCAATTACTGAGGAACGATGTGGATCAGGGGCTGAGCCGAAGAATGAGTCGACACGTCCCAAGAGACAGGTGATGCTGAGAAACGAATCTGTGGGTGAACTGCTGCTTAATCTTCCAAAAATAGCCTCTCTACCTCATATCCTGTGGGAGGATTTTAAAAATCAAAGTAGATAAGAGTTGCCAGGCATGATCTCCAGTTTTTAGGATTCTGAGATTTAGAATTGATGAAGAATCCGGACCTTAATCTTCATGTCCAGAAATAGGGAGCCTAGGCCTTAAATTTTTTTTTTTTTTTTAAATTGGGTCCTACCTTGCGGCCTCTGAACCTGATTGCTTATGTGTATGGTTAGAAAAGTGCTGGATTTTCGGGGCAATTATGAAAGTTTTGCATTTTGAAGTTTGATTGGATTTTAACTCGAATGGAGTCAGTTGTAGTTTTGCTGGAGTTTGGAACAAATCTATACGTTGGATTGCGTATATTTCAAAGGTGTTAGGGCCACAGGTGGTTTTGCGAAAAGGCGCAGCATGCCCGGCGTTTCGCGTGCCAGACTTCATGCCTTTTTGTCTTGGACGATTGTCGATTCTGACAAGTGACCCAAATACATCGCAGTGCGACCCTGTTTTACTCGGATCAAACAGGGGATCATGTGCTTTGCGGAGCTTACGCAGGAGAGTCGGTAGACGTGACCTTTTTTACCCGTGATTTGCCAAGAATTTGCACTGCGTTGTCCCGGGTGCCTCGGGTGCCATATGCCATCGAGAACTGTATAGTTATAATGCTCTTTTGTCAATACGATTTGCGTTGAATTGCAGGTGGCAACTAAGACCGAATATGATAATCATTCTTTTTCTTTATTTTTATTCCAGAAATAAATTTAGAACAAAAATTCGTTTGGTAATGTAATTTTATTTTTTATTTCTGGAACGAATTTTTATTTCAGAAATAAGTTTGCAACAGAAATTATAAATTAAAATTTTTTGCTTTTCTATTTCTGAAACAGAAATGAGAAGTTAAAATTTTCTCATCGCTTGTCCTCGTTACTAGCCAGTTATCTACCCGCCGCTTATCGATGCCACTTGTCAGTCGCTGCCGGTTGCCGCCACCTGCCGCCTCTGCCCGCCTCCCACTGTCGGCCACCGTCTCCAGTCGTGGGCCACCGTCTCCAGTCGTGGGCCGCCGTCCACCAGCCATCGTCTCCCGCTGTCGGTCACCCTCCTCCCACTGGCCATCTTCTCCCGCTGTCGGCTGCCCTCCTCTCGCCGTTGCCCACCTCTCACTGCCGGCCACCGTCTCCCGCCACCGGCCACCCTCTTCTCGCCGCCGCCTGTCTCCCTCCTCCCGCCACCGCCCGCCTTTGGCCACCGCCCACCTCCCACCGCTAGCCGTCATCCACCGGCCACAATCTCCCATTGCCGATCGCCCTCCTCTTGCCACTGCCCTCGTCCCATCACCGGCCACCTCCAGCCAGCATGCTCCGCACTGGCATCATCACTATCTGCCACCACCTCCCCCCGCCGCCTACCGTTCGTTGCCACCGTTGGCCGTCTACTGTCCGTTGCCACTATCCACTGCCTACCGTTAGAGGTGTCAAAATGGGTCATAAACCCATATATGACCCATTTAAAAATAAATGGGTCACTTTAATTTTAAAGAGTCAAGCTTAAATGGGTTTTAAATTTTAAAGCTTAAAGATAAATGGGTTGAGTTTGGAACCCATGTCCAACCCACCTACTAGACCCATCCACACACTCTCTCCCTCTTTACAAAAATGTTTTAAAAAAATCGAAATTTAATTATTTTTATTTTTTTCTCTTTTTCTTTTATTTTTTATTTTTTCTTTTCTCTTCTTTCTTTTTCTTTTTTTTTTATTCCGGCCGGTGGTTGGCCACGGCGACCGGCCACCGGGGTGGAACAACCTCGCCGGAGGCCGGCGAGGCTCGAGCTCGCCGGCCTCGGGCGAGGCTCGAGCTCGCCGGCCTCGGGCGAGGCTCGAGCTCGAGTCTCACCAGATCGGCGAGGCTCGAGCTCGAGTCTCACCAGATCGGCGAGGCTGGAGCCTCGCCTGAGGCCGGCGAGGCCTCGGCCTCGCCAGATCGGCGAGAACGAGCTTCGCCGGCCTCCGGCGAGGTCGTTCCGCCTCGGTGGCCGGTCGCCGGCCACGGCAGCCGGCGATCGGCCAAAAATAAAGGAAAAAGAAAAAAAGAAAATAAAAAAATAATTAAAAATTCAATTTTAAAACAAACAGAATATTTGTTTATTTTTTTTAGAAAATATTAATTTTTTTTATTTTTCTTGGATAATGACTTTATGGAAAATATTTTCTAGAAATGTCACATTTTTCGTAAAACAAACAGAACCTCAATTTTAAAAAAAATTATAAAATTTTTCACTAGCTTTGTATTGCATAAAATGTTTTAGCAGTATAATTTTAAAAAAAATCATAAGAAACAATTATTCCTAGATTAGGTTAAATATAAAAGTGTTTTAGCAATACGGGTCGGGTCGGGTATGGGTTGGGTTTGGGTCGGGTCGGGTATGGGTCGAGATATTTACACTATGAATAAATGGTTCATAAACGGGTTAATGGGTCAATTTGGGTCGGACCATTTATGACCCGACCCAAACCCGACCCGACCCACCCGTTTAACGGGTCTACCTACCGTCCACTCTCCGGTCACTCAAAAAAGAGAAATTTTGTACCGTTATCAAACAAATTTCTATTTCTAGAACAAAAATTTTATAGCTTTATCAAATATGTTTTTTTCTCAAAAACTCCTTCAGGAACAAAAATAGAAAATTCAATTTCTGAAACTGAATAATTGTCGCTCGCAGGAAGTTGGCCGATTGGGCTAAAGAGGAGCTTGGCTTAAAACTCTATTTTATTTTTCTCGCAGTCCTTGGGAGCTCAATTGGCTCTTTTTACCGCTTGTAAAGGACCTACGTATGCTAGAATTGCCGTATCATCCTTGGACCTCGATTGGGCTTGCTTCACTTCGTTTGCCCCTTAAGTCAAAAAGTTGACTTTTTTTTTTTTTCACTTTTCCATCGAGATTTATAAACATCACGCCGCAAACTTTTAAAGGAAATTGACAAAAAATTATAAACACGGGTTCCAAACATTTTGACATTGGTATGGTGCGATGGTTTACAAAAGAGAACCGATTAAAAGAGTAGCCAAATCATTACGCCACAAAATTCTGAGAAAGGCGGCAAAAAGTCAAAAGGCAAAAATTAGCCCAAACGAGACCGTGGCGGATATGATATAGTGAGATCAAAGTGTTCCCCATCGAGTTAGGAACATATTTTGCATGCGATCCCTGCAATTGGTTCGGCGAGCTCACCTGAGCTGCCTGACTTGTTTAACTAAGAAATAGTAACACGGCACGTGAGCAAATTCCGATCATAATCTACAGAGAGAGACAGAGAGAGACAGAGAGAGATAGAGAGAGGGGTAGGTCAGCAATGGCGTCAATTCTGATGCCGCCAGTCCTCGGCTCCTCCGCGAGAGGAACAGACAGAAGAACTCGCAGCAAAAAGGAAGAACAATACAGTTTATATCAACAGACTTTTGTATTACAGACCCGATATGTTCAATTTCAATTACAAACAGGAACCTCACTTACATGGTATCAGCTCATTTCCTATAATTTTTTTGTCTTTACCAGATAGATAATGACACTCACAGCTACCTCGATAACAAAGTAGTCTCTAACCCTCTAAAACGAATTTTGGGAGGAAAAGTAACATATCAAAGAACATGCATATTCTTACGGTCCAGCTATGCCTTGCTGTTTTCATACGTTTATATTCATAGACTTGTTTAAATTGAAACAGAGAATGAAAGAAAGAACAGGTTTTTACCAACATGGCCGTGTCTAAGGCTCGTCGGGCACATCTTCCAGTGATTCATTTTCGTCCAACATGTTCATCAGCATCGATATCTGGTCCCGCAGCATTGTATTCTCTCTCTCGACCTCAGAGCGCTTGCTCTTTTCATCGAGTAGCTGCACTTGCAGATGCTCGAGACACCGCGCATCCTCCTCCAACTGCTCATTCAGGCCATCAATTTCCCTGTCCTGCACGCATCATGTTTGGGTTCTAAGATTTCACTAAAGAGTAGAAAAAAGTGGCGTTAGATTAGAATTTGTTGAGGTTAGGTGTTTTTTGCTAATAAGCACCTTTCTGTTCATCTCTTGAACAGCAATCCTTCTCATGGATTCAACCACGTCGACATTCACAAGCTTTCGCCTTTTCCCGATCAGCCAGCCTCGTGGATAGCTCGCAGTATCGAAGTCGGGTGGTGGCAGCAAAGACTCATTTGATGGCCGTCGGCCCTTGGCGCTACCCACAGGCTCCAATGGCTCAAACAGAGCCTTTCGACGATCGGATAGTGGAGGCGTCTGCATCAAGTCTTGCATATTCTCATCTGTCGGCACATCTTCCTGCTTGTCGGGAAGTTTATCAGCAGCATCTGCTACCTCGTTCAACAACTTCCCACTAACTGTTGGAAATTTGGAAAAGAAAAGATTCTAGTACCAAGTATTCTAGAATCGGAGCTGCAAATAAGTGAGAAGCATACCATCTTTTTTTCCTTTTGACTTCAAAATGAGAAAGAAGTGAACTATGAATCGAGAACAACTCAATCAAAAGCAAGAGCACTAGTGATATTAATAAGCACAATCTTCAAGCTGATACATCGAGAAAGGTCAGTGTAAAGCTGTAACTGTGCCCAAGTGAGGTCTAGTTTCATATTCACATCTTTACGCCGAAAGAGAAGATTATATAGGCTGCCAAGCCAACATCCTCGGCAAAGCAACCAAATTAGTATTCTCTTCCACAACTAATTGGATCCAAGATGTGGAGCTATCAAAAAGAATTTATGAGCAAATCAGCTCACACATCCTAGTAAAAAAAGACAGACAGCACAGGTGGGCACATGTCAAACCTATGTTTCCACTCAAGTCCTTTAATCGAGTTTTCACTCACCCAATTCATCCTGTACTCAAGATCATAGAGCAGAGTAGAAGAAGAGACCAAAGCCGAGGGTCCAAGGGAATTTTGGAGCCACCAAAACTGAAGGAATGGAAGGTATCATTGGTCTATTTTCTTTTTTCTTGAAAGAATTGCAGTAACTCAACTGCCAATTGCTTTTCAAACAGAAAGCTAGTGGCAAACCACAAGATTGGTTCATCTATAAGACACCAAAACAGATAAAATTCCATGAGTCAAACAGCAGACACATCTTGCTTCATCCATGATCTTATATAATACATCTAAGGATACCAAAGATGTACAAACGGATCCCAAGTAGTTCCATCTATGCCATTGGTGACGAATATGCGACCCTAAAAAGCCGAGGGGTGGAGGTGGCTTTGTCATTGACAACTCCATCGATTAAATCATAAAACAACAGACACTGTTTGAATTTACACACATTGCCAAGCAAGAAAAAGTTTGAAGGATGTGTCCCCTTGCATAAACACTGTCTTGATTAAATGCAACGGCACAAACAAGTGCTATGGCTGCTCCAGGGGAAAAAAACAAATACCTAGTAGTTGGACAAGGACGACATACTAACCTAACGGAAGGGCAGACAATTGTTTACAAAATCACAATTCTGGCGCTGTGAAAAGCGTGAACAAAAGACTAACAACTTTCTGAACAAATGATTCTTGTCTTAGAGGGTACAGAAACATAAAAATAAGGACTTTGGTCAAGACTTCTAATTAAAAACTCACAGTTGTCTAAAGTCAATTAATTGGATCCAATCATCAGAAAAATGAGTCGAGGCTAAAAGGATGGACCATTTCCTCGCACCCTCCATGAAACATTAAGCAGATATACAAAGACCACACATCTCAGGAAAAAAAAAAAAACATTGATAACTTACGGTGTAGCTGAAGGGGAATAAATCAATAAAATAAGTAGAGACTCTTTTGGAGCCATCCATCTTAACTGCAGCAACAGGGCAAGAAATGGATTGGTGGCCTTAATTGAATAAGAAAATAGATATTCGAAATAGTTAGAGAGATGGAGAACGACTGGTAAGCCAGCTAACCCCACCCAGTTAAGTAACGTACCAGCAAAGACTTAGCCGCAGCAAGTGCCTCTGTCTCTCTCTCTCTCTCTCTCTCTCTCGCTGAATCAATAAGCAATTGCGCAACAGAGAAATGAAAGTAATTTCTGCAGTACACGCATACGAAGCACCCTCACACCAAACCCAGCTCAAACAAACACGAACCCACGAGGAAATCGTCGGACTTATGCAGCGACCCTAAAAAAGATTCGCACTTTCCCCTACTTCACGAAGCATACGACGGACCCAAAACAAAAAATCCGTCCAAACCACGCGCATCACCACACAAACCTCCGATGTGGAAGAGGGGATCGAGTCTCGTTACCTGATCTCTTGCGAGATTTCCAGAAAATCCGAGGGCTCGAAGCCGCCGGAGAGAAGCCCGGAAGGCTCCCATCCACGGCGCCGCCGCCGTCCGGCTTCTCTCCTTGCACCATTTCAAGGAACTCCGCAGCTCCAGGAAGCTCAAGCCTCAAGCTCCAAACAAGAACACCGACCCACCAAGAGAGAGGGAGAGAGAGAGAGAGAGAGAGGGGGGGAGAGGTCTCAAAGTGAGAGCTTTTTAACGCTGCTCTGTTCTCGGTGGGGTCTTCGCCTTCGCCTCCGCCTCCACGATTCTTGTTGCTGTTTGGTATTTACCGAGAAAGAGCAGTGCGCAGAGAGAGAGAGAGAGAGAGAGAGAGCCAAGAAAGATAAGGAGGTCGTTTTGTTTCCCCCTTTAAAACTCCAAAGCAAAGCGCAATCTGAAAACGAGGGAGGGACCCACCGGGGTTGGGGGGGTTTTCGACGGTCCGGATTTACCGAGGAGGGTGTCGGGATTCGATGCCCGCGGCCGGCTCTACGCGACCAATTTTGACGTCACCTCCCGCGTCATTTATTTATTTGTATTCGTATTTGTTTTTATCCTTTTAGCCGGCCCGTGCCTTTGTCCGCCGTGGCGGAAAATTCCCACGAAACGAATATGCCTGCCGCAGCATTTACCTCAACTAATAGTTTCGATCGTTTCAAAATAAGCGTGCGTTTTCATTTGAAAAGTATTTTCATTACCGCTAATAATTTACGTTTGAAATTTTCGTGAACGATGAAAATATTTTTCGTTCGTTCGTTCGTTCTTTTTTGTAAGATGCATAAGCGAAAAATAGCATACGGAACCATAAATAATTTATAGGGTCGTTATTTTCGTTTATACATGGTGACATCAAATTCAAAATTTTCAAATGCTCCATTTACATAGCAATATAAATGAGATGTCCAAGTCGCGTGATTTTGTTTTTATTTGGAAATCTCGTCATTAAATGATTTATTTAGAACCGATAGGTTGGAGGATATCGGGGAATCGATAAGCATGTGCTTAGGACCTTATCTGTCATTCCCCGTATGGGATACTCTCGATTAGGTCATGATTTAATTGACACATAAGTACACCATGCACAAGAAATTTTCGAACCGCAACACCCAACTGCTAGGTATGCATGTTTCCTCTCCTATATTTATTTTAATTCTAATTTGGGTCTTGTTAACGAGCGTTCGCTGATCACATAGAATACGGAAAAAAAATAGAAGAAGAAGATGTCAGATTGTATAAACTTTCTTTATTGAGGTGTTTAACAAAATTTCTTTATTGGAAGTTCACAAAGCTTATCGAATGCAAGCATTCGCCTTATATATAATAATTCCAAAAAGGAAATGATAGTTAGTTTGTAGTATAACCTAATAGGGTCATTCTCATTCCCAAATCCACAACTTGTATTTAGGGTTCAATCTAACAATATATATATATATATATATATATATATATGTGTGTGTGTGTGTGTTTTTTTTTGGCAGTTAGCAATGTATATGTTATTAAGAGACTTTCTATCCAAAAATTTGACGTTGTATATTGAACATGCATGCATCCATTTTTCTTGGGGAAAATTACCTATGTCAATTTAATCTTTTATCTTTCTAACTTTGACAATTGAGTCATCAAACTTTACGCAAACAGTCCAATATAGCTATTCCGGTAAATTTTCACTGAGAAATTGCTAAAGTGGCAGAAGGACTAACTAATCAAAGTGTGTATATTAGTTCTTTGTGCCGATCAAGTCACAGTGACAGCATTTTTCAAATGTATGTGTGTAAGTGTATGCATGTGTCTATGTTAACTCCACTTAAAAAGAGTGATCCAAGCGAGGTCAACTCAGGGCTGTTCAACTGCCCTTCTCCTGTCACATTTATGTTAGCGTTGAACACATCATTGTTTTCCAAATTGCCCAACTGCTTAAAATTACGAGGAAAAATTTTATTTTGGTACCCAAGTGGAAGCGTTTTCTCAATTTGGTATCCAAAGTGAATATAGTACCAAACAAGGGTATGAAGTACCCAATTAATCTTAAATAAGGACTCGAAGTGTCCAAAAAGTCTCAAATAAAGGCTTGAGTCGACGGCCGACCGGCCAAAATTGCCTGTCGGCCGGCAAGAATATTACTGTTCCGGTACCGGAACAGTAACTTTTTAGTTTTTTTTCCTTTTTATTTTCTTTTTTTTCTTCTCTTCCTCCGCCGGCCATAGTCGGGGCCGGTAGAGGTCACCCGCCTCAGGCAGAGGCGCCCCTCACCGGCGTCAGGCGAGGGCCGCCCTCTCCTAGGTTGGGCAAGGTCAGCCTCGTCAGTTGTCAGTGAGGTCGAGCTTCGCTAGATCTGGCGAGGGCTCGGCCCCGCCGGCCTCTGGCAAGGCTCGACCTCGTTGGCATCGGGCGAGGCCGACCTTGCCCAGTTATCGGTGAGGTTGAGCCTCGCTAGATCTGGCGAGGCATCGGTCCCGCCGGCTGCTAGCCTCGCCCGATGCCGGCAAGGTCGAGCCTCGCCTACAACCGGCGAGGTTGGCCTCGCCCAACAACGGCGTGGTCGAGCCTCGCCGGCAACTGGCGAGGTTGACCTCGCCTGGCACAGGCGAAGGCGGCCTTTGCCCGACACCGGTGAGGGCCGCCTCCGTCTAAGGCGGGCGACCTCCGCTAGCCCCGGCTATGGCCGACGGAATAAGAGGAGGAAAAAAAAAAAGGAAAAGGACAAAAAAAAGAAAGGAAAACACAATTAAAAAGTTACTATTCCGGTGCCTGAACAATAACATTCTCGTCGCCCGGCAGGTAATTTTGGCCGGCTAGTGACCCATGCCCTTATTTGAGACTTTTTGAGCACTTCGAGTTCTTATTTGAGACTAATTGGACACTTCATGTTCTTATTTGACACTGTGTTCATTTTGGGTACCAAATTGAGAAAACGCTCTCACTTGGGGTACCAAAATGGAATTTTCCCAAATTACAAGGGCCCATGCCAAAAGCTTAGCTAGTCTAATTAATGTCCCTCCTAACGTTGACAGGTATCTGATGATGAGCCATGACCCACGTTTTAGAACACACGGAAATGTGTGATCTTAATACCCTTCAACCCACATTGCCTGCACATCATGCAAGCCAGCAGCAAGGTACGATAAAGGCTTTTGGGGACTAGGATTAGGGCTAAAATATTAGTATTTACTTCACCAGGGTTTGAACACGATAGCATACGTGATCCGCGTCACTATGCTAAATCAAACTTACCACATCGTTCCGCACTGGATTCAATCTTCGGATCTCACTATTTTGACCATCTTGATGTGTCCATTATTCAAGCCGGCCCAAATTGAAGATAAAAACATTTTCCGAAATTTTTTTCCTTTACTTTTGTAATATTTTATTCTTTTCTTTCTTTTTCCTTTTTATTTTTAAAAATAAAAATATTTAAAAAGTCGAATTTTTTTTTGCTTGAGATAAAATCATGGGATTGAAATCATTGAGATAAAATCATGGGATTGAAATCATTTTCCAAATGAGATCCAAACACTAAAAAATATTTTCGATCACGTATCATCAAACAAAGGAAAACTAATTATTTTCCCGGAAAATAATTTTTCGAAAAATATTTTCCAAAAACGTTACATTTTCTATAAAACAAATGCACTCTTCGTTTCTATCCGAAAGAAGGTCCTAAGTGGGCCTTTGTTTAGATTAATCCTTCGTTTATGCACATGGCAGATTAGCATGCGCGGTAACGTTTTCCTACCATGAAATGAGAACATACTGCAATGAATTACCAATCTTTGTGCCCCCAGCAAAACTGAATCATCAGTCTAAGGTACTACTACACTGGGCACTTGTACAAATTCGGCCGAATTGGGGTGCAGCAGCTTCTTAGCCGTGTGAGAAAAGAAGTAAAACTGTGATAATAAGAGCGAGGTAGGGTGCGGACACGTAAAAAAAATTAGTAAGATACTGAAACACTTCAATGATTTGGACCACTGGAAACGCCGATTAATCTCCCCAAAAGCAAAGGTCCTCTTGTCCATGAAAGAGGTGCAAAATCCGTTTGAAAATGTTTACAATGGCAGAACATACCTTGCTCAGTATCTCGCATATGCCATATAGTAGCATGTGCTTTGCTCCTAAAGACACCCATATGTTCAGCGAACAAAAAACCGAAGAACCTATATGCCAGTTATCCTTGTATATGAACAATTGCATGCATTCAGCCGGTTTTGGACTCTTCTTATAAAACTTCAGTAACATCTATCTCTATACTTTTGGTCATTGCCTCCAAAATGACAGAGGTTAAAAGTCAACAATCGGCAAAAATTGATGTGTCTGTTGAGCAGCGTGGGACTCAGTCCTCACCAAAAATACAGGTGACGCATGGAGGATCTTTAGCTTGGTCTTGAGGAGTGATCCAGTCCAAACAAGATTCATGAAATATGTGACCACAGGGAAGAACAGAAACGGTGGGCGGACGGGATGGTATTGAGATAGGACCTGATCCTGGTACATATCGAAGATCCCTGTTGCACAGGAGACAATTATGTCCAATGAGCTGGGAAGCTTCATCTTCAACTGCAATATCAGAATTACTACTTCAGTTCTTTCACAGTAAAAAGAATTACAGTATCGTGTGGATTTCCACATCGTCACAGCATCCAGTCACAATTAATGATGATATTGCAACATGACAAGGGCCATTAGTAATCGCTGCATGATGAAGCTCTAATCATACCGAATGATACCACAGTGGCTTGAGAGGATCCATTGACCTAATTGTGAAGGCATAGAATGCTTTTCCCAAAGGTAAGTACAAAAATAGAAAAGAAAATACGGTCTGAAGAGATACCTTCCAATCTTATATGCGCAGAAAGTGCAGAAGGATTTGCATTTCCCGGTGGCGGACGAGCAGCCTGAGGTACAATTCTTGGGGGAACAGCCGGTGATACAGGTGCCGTAGGTCGAGCAATCTGCCTTATAGTCAGCCCTGCATGAGCTGCTGGAGAATACTGAGGTAGAGGTGGATAATATGGATGCACAGGGAGCCTAGGAGGTGAAGCTCGAGGTAGAGAATTTCGACGCTGATTTGAAGGACACCTTACAGATTGAGATCGGTGAGAGAGAACTGGAGTGACCTGGTTTGGTACTGGAATATATGGCTGAGCTAAAGCACCCTGATGTTGGACGGGGGTATACTGCATAGGCTGAGCTAGGTAACGAAATGCTGGCGCAACTTGTGGTGTTGGGACGAAACCTGCAATGGATTGATGCTGCTCGGCCAAAAGGGGCAGAGACAAAGCAACCTGGCGTATGGGTTGTGAAGGAGTAGCATTTTGTCTTGAAGAAGGTATATATGACGAGGTGATAGGTTGTAAAGACGCCAGAGTTGGCCTTGAAGATGGGATGCATGGAGTAGAGGACCTAGTGGTCGGTTGTAAAGTTGTTGCAGTTTGTCTTGAAGTAGGAACTGATGAATGAGTAATAGGTTGTGAAGGTGTTGCTGTTTGTGTTGAAGAAGAAATTGATGATGAAGTGATGGGCTGGGTCTTCCTGCGAACCACATTATAAGTAGCCACCGGAAGTTGCGGTGCCTCCCTCTTACGAGATGGTCTGACGGGCACATTGGAAATTTGTTGAGGCTCAGGTTGCTTAACAGCGCTTGGTAATGCACCTGCATGTTATTAAAAGTAATTACCAATGAGACCTAAAATGTAGAACTCTACTTATGAGCAAGCAAAGGTTAACCAGTAAATACCAGCAGAACTGCAGCTAAGAAAATTTAGAACTGGCTTAACTACATGATTTGCCTCACTTTGTCCTAGATTACCTGCAATCGAGTGGCCAAAGATTTTACTGAACCCTGATAAATGACTTGTTGACAGCCTACTAAACAAAGTTTTATTCAAATAAAAGCATATGTATAGGACAGCATTTCACCGCTAGGAATTATGAAAAGAAACAATGTTCAAGAATCTCATTATATCAAGACAAGGTAAACATTTCTAGTCCAATCTTTCTTCTAACTCTTCTGCCAAACAACTACTAATGAAATATCTGCATGATTGGAAACTTGATGGTTGATGCCCAGTCCAGCTACAGCCTGTATATTCGATTCAACTTGACTGTTGACATCCAGTCCAGCACTCTCTTCATCCTAATAACTCTACATGACATATTCAAAGGGTTTATGTATAAAATGCATAGATAGGAGGAGGACGTTGAACTCTGTTTGTCTGGCGTATCACGCCATTGACCTCATATTGCCTACATGGCTAGTTTCCAGATGCAGAGTAGCGTCTTATTGTACAAGGTTATACTAACAGCTCATAAAAAGAGCTGCATAAGATGTGAAACCCCAATGGAGATGAGAGCATCTGCGACAAAAAAGTGCATAAATAAAAAATGCCAATCAATCTATATGAGCATGCATGTCCACGTGAGCTAGTCGTCAGGGACACATGCAAAAGATTGTAGTGGTTGACTGAAGGCCTATGCATAAATTACCGGACTGACCATGACGGGGAGACAAGATGCCGTTACTTGGAGAGATTGCTTTAGAGGGCACTCTTGAAACATTCCTGTCAGCTTGCGTATGAGAATTCCCCAATGCATGAGAAGCTGCTTGAGCATTATTCTGACAAAACAGAGAAGATGGAGATGGAAACCTAGTTGATCCATGCTGTGCCAAACCGCGCAGTACAGAGTGGTCACTGACAGGTGATTTTGAAGATGACACTAGATGACTTTGACCTATATTTGCAGATCTCATATCCATGCTTCCTCGAAGACTTAGGTTTCCATTGCCCGATCCAGGATAGACACATCTATTATTGCAATGCTGCAAGTGTAAATTGCCGCACTGGCTTGACCTGACTCCTTGGTGTCTACTGGACAAAGTGGCATTATTGGAGCTTATAGAGTTACCATTTGAATTGTGCAATAGAGTAGAACCTCCAGATGTGCTGTTTTCTTGATGCAGCAGATTCCCTTTTTGACCATGATAATTGATCCCAACAGTTTCTTGAGTACTACAGCTGCTAGAGACGATAGGTTTTGAGCTCATCTCCGTGTGAGTTCCTGTTGAAAGGGTCAAAATTCTTCCATCAATTTTTTCGGGAGATTTGAACTGCAGCATGTTGGACATGTCACCACTGTCCTCTCCTACTTGACCACTATCTGATCTTTGATTTAGCAAAGGGGCAAGTAGCATTTGGTCCTCAAGATTCCTCATTAACTGATGACTAGGAATATTGTTATTGTTTGATTGTCCTTGCAACAAGTATTGTGAGCCTCTGCTTGAATTTGCCTGCACGATTCCCAAGTTTGTGGGAGAATTCTGAAGATTGGTGGCACCGTTGGCTACACTACTAACAACCACAGAATCATGATCTGCCGCTACATTTGTTGCCCATGTAGGTCCAATTGTCCCAAGTCCTGCGCTTGCATTGCCTCTGAAATCAGCATAATCTCTTGAAGTCAAAGGACCCTGGATATAGGGTCTACTGTTCATCAGATTGTCCAATGTGACTGAATTACCATAAGAGCTGCTCTCAGGCACACCAAAGGAGTTCCAACTTATGCCTGGAGTACACGGACCTTGTCCTTGCAGGATGGGGAAGTCGGCTACACTACTAACGACCACAGAATCATGATTTGCCGCTACATTTGTCGCCCATGTAGGTCCAATTGTCCCAAGTCCTGCGCTTGCATTGCCTCTGAAATCAGCATAATCTCTTGAAGTCAAAGGACCCCGGATATAGGGTCTACTGTTCATCAAATTGTCCAATGTGTCTGAATTACCATGAGTGCTACTCTCAGGCACACCAAAGGAGTTCCAACTTATGCCTGGAGTACACGGACCTTGTCCTTGCAGGATGGGGAAGTCGGCTACACTACTAACGACCACAGAATCATGATTTGCCGCTACATTTGTCGCCCATGTAGGTCCAATTGTCCCAAGTCCTGCGCTTGCATTGCCTCTGAAATCAGCATAATCTCTTGAAGTCAAAGGACCCAGGATATAGGGTCTACTGTTCATCAAATTGTCCAATGTGTCTGAATTACCATGAGTGCTACTCTCAGGCACACCAAAGGAGTTCCAACTTATGCCTGGAGTACACGGACCTTGTCCTTGCAGGATGGGGAAGTCGGCTACACTACTAACAACCACAGAATCATGGTCTGCCGCTACATTTGTCGCCCATGTAGGTCCAATTGTCCTAAGTCCTGCGCTTGCATTGCCTCTGAAATCAGCATAATCTCTTGAAGTCAAAGGACCCCATATATAGGGTCTACTGTTCATCAAATTGTCCAATGTGACTGAATTACCATAAGAGCTACTCTCAGGCACCCCAAAGGAGTTCCAACTTATGCCTGGAGTACACGGACTTTGTCCTTGCAGGATGGGGGAGTTGCTATATCCACTAGTATGACTGAATCTAGCTACTGAACTCGTCATGTTACTGAACCGGAAGTCACCAAGTGTAAGGGTAGTACTAGCTGATGGGAAGGCCCTGTTGTCTGAATAAGCTGCTCCTTGCGGGTTCCCATTTGGAACAGGAGTTGTTGACGATGTACAAGGAGAGGGAAGATTGCCGCCTTCATCATTACTCAATTGACCGTCCATCTCAGTAGAGCCATCAAATTCATTCTTTAGCATATGGGGTGTGAGGTCTTCATTCACTTGTGGAAGGGAAGTGGGGGTTGACGGCTTGAATCCACTCCCCATGTCGCCTCTACCTGTCACTCTACACCATCCTATGTCTGGATATCTGGAAAATTCACTTCAAGAAAACTACCCTACAGAAGGAAAGTGACAGTTGCAAGAAAATTAACTTGAGTTGACAGACTCGTGTCGCATGGTCAGAGTAAACTGAAATGAAGCGATTGATGAATACACACACACACACACACAGAGGAAAGCTCTTAGACTGAAGAATTAAGCCAAAAGAGTGTGCTTTAAGAAAAATGTCTACATGTTTTACACGGTCAAGAAGATCAAATTTTCACCAAATGGGGACCGATATCAACATTATCTTCTCATCCTTAGGATTCCGCAATGAGCAACACCTGCGTTACTTAGTACACAAATTTCGTAAAACCAATCTGCTTGGCCATCATTATTCTTCCGAAATCTCGCACACCAAACAACAGCCATGCTCAACTAAGCTCTTCATATATCCTCTCACATGACTAACAACAAGTGACGGTAAGAAGAATGATAAATAAATTCCATTTGTAAAGAAAGAATCCCTTTTTCTCACTGCAGACACAATGCCACTCTCAACGAAAACACCCAATAACTCAACAAGGCAAGAGCCTCATTTCACGGAGAGCCATCACTCCAAAAGATTTATAAAAAAAAAAAAGAGAGAAGAAGAAGAAGCAGAAAACCAACTCATAAACAAAGAACGGGCAAAAACCGCAAAACCCCAGTCGTCAAAAAAACAATACAGATACCACCAAAGGGACCCAGCAAGCGCAATCGAAAAACTTGTTACACCCAGACAGACGACAAGGTTTGTTCTCCTTGCCTTCTGAAATCGCTCGCGAGAACAGAGAACCCGACATGATCAATCGAACCCCCTACGAAGCAGAAGACCGAGCACGAGCTCCCGTTCCTCCAAAACAAAAAATAAAAATGATCGGACCACTCGAACAGACAACGGAAGGTCGATGAACAAAAGGAAAAAAAAGGCGCGAGAAAAACATAGAGAGATCGATCGTACTCCGACGCTTCATCATCCCCGCGAAAAGGAGATCGCCGAGTTCGCGCCGACGAACCGCCTCGTCCCTAGCGTCATCCGGAGCGAAACGAGGAACGGCCAGGCGACCCTACACGCATAACGAGGAGAACGTGAAGCAGAAGAAGAAGAAGAAGAAGAAGAAGAAGAACGGCAGACACGTAGGTGAGCGAAACTCGAAGGACGACGTTTACTTACTAGTGAAGAGGGGAGAGAGAGAGAGAGAAGAGAGAGAAAAAGAGAGCGGAGGAGATGGCGTTGTCGTTTGGCGCTTATGAGAGATTTCCAGGGGGGGAGGGTTTTTAAAGGGTTCGGTGCGGGGCCCATCCCGCATTTCTTCCACGTGTCGCTCCCTCGCCCCCACGCGATGTCCTCCTCCCCCCCCCCCTCTGCTTTTGCCTGGTTGGTTCGCTGCTGCAGAACTTCTCCAGCTGCTCTGTTCTCGCCTTTTTTTTTTTTTTTGTGGTCTCCTTCGATGTTCAAGAATGCTCGAGCCCCCCCCCTCGAAGTTTTGATTCCTGCACGGCGCTCAGCAGGATCCTCGAGCGCCAATGGAGGCATTGCCAAATTTTGCTGTGGGGGACAAAACGGGATCGTAAAAACAGAGCCGATATGTCATTTGCCGGTCCATTTCGTCGCAGATACCCTATAACGCGTCGTATCGCACAAGCGATCAACCATTCGATGGAGATCATTAATGATCTGCGCAGCACGGAGGTTTACTATGGAATTACGATTAAATGAACCTTAATACGATATGATAAGGAGATTCGTCTCTCTAGAGGGAAGATAAAAGAGCTTGTGATCGATCTCGGGAGGAAACTCAAAGGGGTAATCTCTTTCTCCGTGCAGCTGTCGATTCTCGATAATTGAATTTTCACAATAATCAAATAGGATTCTGACATGTATACGTTTGGCTGGTTTCTTGTAATTACTTCTTTCTTCTTCTCCTTTTTAACCCCCTCTCTCTCCCGTTTTCCGCTTCGGATGCCAACCATGAAATGGTCATGAATCAACTACACAACCATGCACAAAGGCAAGCAGAAAAACACCGGCAAGATTACCGGCCATTCGATCCAGGTAATGTAGTTTTTTGGCGGATGCCCTCTGTCGGATCTCTAGGGGAAACGACCAACTGCAACCCCCAAGCAGAGCATTGTACCGTTTACTGCACCAAGAGCTCGTGATCAAAGTAATGTATTCAATAGCTCGGCAACATTTTAGTGGAAATTTAAATAAGTACTTCGGTGATGACGAGACGAGAGAATGCGTGAACCACAGAGGAAGACGAATGAATGATGCCGCTTAAGCTTTGACATGGCCCGCGCTGGTAAAAGAACAGGAATGGCCCCCTGATTGATTTTCTGCATGAATGGTGTACAAGAATAAAGTGCTTCACAAATATGGCTGTTGATTCTGTTTATCATAGAGTTTAATTGCAATAACTCCCCAAGCCATCCTCACTAATCCAGAAATGATCATAAGTGGGAAAGAGAGAGCACACGTCCCGCTCTCGGCCTCTAAAGTCTGAGACGCTCTACGAAATCAGCAAACACAGAACTTAAATTAGGGCGTGTTGCAGCAGAGGCGCTGCCTCGGCTGCAATCTCCAATGGAAGTCACTCTCATTCTTCCTCCAACCGTGGAATCTAGAAACAAGGTTCCCCTCTCTCATACCAGGCACTCCGTTTGGTTTTCGACGCTGCTCCCAGCTATAAGCTGAGAACCAAATGGAAGAAACACCAATGCATAGGAACATACCTTAACGACGACAACAAAAAAATTTGACAGTAAACATACAATTATGAAACTAGGCTAGCACAAGCTGTTCTGAGTCTGCTGACTGCACTCCTACATAAGTATGTACAACATTAATGGACACAACTTTTCCCCATAAAAATTTTGCTTCTACGCACCGATAGCCTTTTCACTGCCTTAGAGTCAATGTGCTTTTGAGAAGCTAAATAATTACCTAGCAGGACGTCAACAGAATTGCCGTCGTCATTGAATAATTGGCATTGACATCAGTTAGCAGTTCAGGTGTGCACCCTGAAAACCCACACCCGTGAAGCATAAGTAGACGAAAAATGTTAAGGTAGATTCCTCGGGAAAGCATATGAAACTAGGAGGGACAATCATATCCGCTGTTAACAGGATTTGTTAAAAATTGTGAAGGGTGCCGTGGTCATCTCCAAAGCAGCTCCAGCGATACAATTGCCAATGATATTCCCCGTGTCAGTCCACTAGTCTACTTTCACATGATGATGTCCGTGTCGAAGGAGAATAAAGCCCAGAGATGCCACCATCCCAACGAGGTACCCTATGATGGCTCCGTAACTCACACAGATCGGCCACTCCTGTTAAAGAGAAGGACATGAACAGCACCTTATAGCTGCTTGATGTGGGGAATACAAAGAGATGCAATATGCTCCACTGAAGAAATTAAAGAGAGAAATCGATATTTAAGAAGCAACTTTTATATAAATACCAAACAGGGTGAATTTCATGCCGACTTTCAGAAGATGCAGTTCTTGGTATGTATAAATAGAAGCAAAATCAGATGAACTTAGAATCCTTCCTTTCCTATAAGAAATCAACAACTATTTCACTTCAAAAGGAAAGAGTCAAAACTACTGCACTGCTTTCTTTTCTTTTTTCACTTATTTTAATCATCTTGCTGATAGGTCTCCAGAACCAGACATCCAAGATCTACAAATTAGCAGAAAACCTTTCAGCTTGAAATAAATCTAGACATCAAGTAACAAACTTAAACCATTAACTCATTTCCTCGGCTCAAAAAGAAAAGTCACACACAGTGCTGGAGAGGAAAAATAGCTAAGGTAATCAGAAATCAGTGGTCCTACATAACATTCTAAAGTTCCAAACAAATTATCAGTAGCTTTGCATCGATTCCTTCATGCAAGAGTGCAATACAGAGTCAAGTAAGTCGTATCCCTCTAAGGAAGAATCCATTCCAACTAAGAAAAACCCTCAAATCAAGGTAATTGCAAAAACCAAAGAGAGCAATATCTGGGTAGTGAATTACCATAAACAGAAACAACTGGAGTAACAGCAAAATTTCCAGATTTACCTACACACCATCCACATCAAACAATGACGAGCTTGTAGTCAGGAGAAAGTACCTGCCATGGCCTTTCCCAATCAAGCGGCATAGGCCATGCACCAAACCAAGCTCCAATAATTGCACCGTGAGCAGGCAGACAAATCATGAAATCCACAGAACTGATTGGTCTACACGTTCAAACAAAAGTTAGGCCCAATGATGAAGAGTCAAGGCTCTCACAAAAGATCCTCTAACAGTGAAACTATGAAAAAAAGGGACTGCGCCGCAGATGTGACATGATTTTAGGAAACAAAATACTAGGGAGTCAATTACTTTGTAAATGCGAAGATACGTTGCCAACTGTTCCATGAGGCACCGAAAACACAAGCGGCTGGCACGAACTGCCAAAGGATGAAGAATTAGCTTTTAGAAAGACTAAGCAAACTGATGCAACATGTACAAATAGCAAACTGCAATTACATGTTTTCCAGACTAAAAGGTGACTGATCGGAGTGAATTGACCGTAGCTAATAATGCTTTTCTCAATAGCCAATAATACTTTTCTCTATGCTTCGGTCAGCTATTAACGGCAAAAATAGGTCAGAAAATAACAATGGAGGCCCAATAATGAGCTGATTCAACAGATAACATGCCAAAAACACAGCACTGAGGGAAGCCTGCAAGAAGAAACACATAGCCATATTTCCAAAGGAATCAAAAGTGATGAAAAAACTTACGGTAAAGGTCGACATCACGAGGGACCAGTTAACGGTCTTCACCAAGTACCTGTGGAAGAGTAGAACAAGAACCGTCATCGAAACATTCAGCACGAAATCAACAGTTCAGGTGAATTCCCAGTAACATTACATCCAATCCGCTAAACAAACTTATATAGATTCTTGCAAGAACGCAATGAGCCAAAACATAACATCCAAAAAGCTACTCACTGTATCCCAACAGGCGCACCCAATACAATAGCTCCCAAAGCATTAACAAGGGCCCCTGCAAATCCAAAAGGGTATATCCTCAAACGCCGCATGACTTGGGAAATTCAAAAGAGGAATGCTAGAAAATGGAAACAGACCGACTGGCAACGCGAGCGCACCGCGAAGGACAGCTCTTACATACTGCGGAGATTTCGGAAAACAAAAAAAAAAGGGACTCAGACACGAATTCAAAACGAAGCAAATTCGAAGTTATCAATGAAGGAAGGAAGGAAGAAGAAACAAACGCTACCGAGGTTTGCGCGGGCCTCTCCCTGACAAGACCGTAGAGAAGGATCGCGATCGGACACTCGACGACCTTAAAACCAACAAAACCTCACAAAGAATCAGCCGAGAAGAGCCCCGGAAGGCGAGACGGCGAGAGGAGGGGGAGAGGCGACGAAAGTAAGTACCCAAACGAGACGGAGAGCTCGAGAAGGATCGGAGACGAGATCGGCGGATTCACCGCCGCCGCGGGCGATCCCCAGCAGCAGCGGCGCCGCCACCGCCAAGCTCAGCCCGCACGCCAGGTGGACCGAGAGAGCGTGAAGCGCGGCGAGTTCTCCGGTCGCGGAAGCCTCGCCGGAGGCCTTCGGCGGCGGCCTCCGCTTCTTCCTCTTCGTCTCCTCCATGCTCGATGACGGTGGCTCGTGGGACTCGTCGTTTGAAAAGAAGGGACGGGCTGAACCGAAACAGAGTTTCCCGGTCGAATGCTGTCCCCGGGTCGGATCGACCGACGGTGCAAGTTTCTGTTTTGTTTTTGTTTTTTTTTTTCGGTTTCTTTTCTTTTTACCAATGGAATTGATCATCGATAATTCATTTATTATATGTATTATTTTCATTGATATATATTTTTGACAAACTGCTTCTATGAACTTGGCAAATACTTTCTCTACGTAGTCCAAATGGCAACAGCATGTGACTTCTCTAGAATGTTTTTTTTTTTTTCTGATTTGGAGGCTTGAAATTGATCTTGAATTTAAATCAAATTGATTTAGAGCTCAGCTTTTGTTTTCAAGTGCGTGCGGCGTTGTTAACTCCGCTATGTAGCATGAACTTCTTCTACAAAATGGGTTTTCCAGACTCGATAATTTTACCGAATTCCAATCTATTGATGCTGCACTTAGCTCCTTCCAATCATCCTGATGTACTCATGTCATCCAAATTGTTCCCCTTCCATTTGGTCCATGCAAGTACCTTATTGATTATACATCCCTTTGCTTGTTCACTGAAATCCAAAGGTCCTTTCAACTTTAACAATATTTTGTCTCCATTTGCAGATAAAGAAAACTCTCTCCATTAGCACATATGTCCTGTATTAACTTCACCTACGTATAAACTTGTATATGTGGATTATCTCTCATATGCGCACTTGAATACACACATCATGTGGTTCAACCGCGCGCACTCGTCAGTCTGGTTCGATTTCTTGTTGAAGTATAAAGAACGCTGCCTCGGACTATTGACTCTTACTTTTATTTTCCAAGGAACTTGATATGATTTTATCATTGCCAGTTTCACTTACCTAACATTTGCAACAAAGGGCCATTCACTTCTCGACTCCAGTGAGGTCATGCATGATCACAACTTGTATTTTCTTCTTAGTTCTTATTTGCATTTTCTTCTTAATTTTTTGGGGATGCTCCTTTAAGCATAAGATAACAAGAGAATCTCACATAGGATATGAATGAGAGGAGTTTAAGGTGACATTCCCCTAGTGGATGCGACTGAGTGGAGGATCCCACAAGGCCAATTATTTCTAGTGCTTGTTGAGCACACAGAATCTGCAATTTTGCTGCTCCCAAAGCCACCGTGGTAACATAAGACTACCAAATTGAGCATTCACGGTGCTCTGCTGTATCCTCAAACAGAGGAACATAATGGAACAAGAATGGGCATGGATGAAGAGCCAAGTCAAGTAGATCCAGGAACAACATGGCTAAGCTCTGGCATGAGAAGATACAAGAATCTGGCCTCCACTGGATCATACGTTTTTCTGCACCTACTTACTGCTGGTGTAGCTTGAGTAGCGCCTAATCAACTATTAACCAGTTCAAGTTCACGCTGAGATTAGCCGAGTGAATAGAAAGTACGAATAATTAAGTAAACTTGTTCTGTGGAGCTTCGGAATCCTTCTACATGGTGGTGGCCCCATTTAGTGCAGTGCAGGGCCGCTGAGGCGACTATGCTGGGGAGCATATTGATGTACCGCCGTGCCAAGTGTAGGAGGGTAAGCTCCAATTTGGAACCATCTACATCGGATCCCACACGGAAGCAGCCTTACATATTGTGGAACGATGCTGGTGTAGTTTGGACGCGGTTTCTTTGTCTTGGGAGGATAGTTTGTCTTAGGGTTGAACTGGCGATCACTGGCCAGGCTGTTCAAGAACACCATCATTAAATGGATTATTCTCTCTGTCTGTGACAAAACTATTGATGTTGCTAGGGCTCTTCTACATATTTTCAAGCAATAATCAGTATAGCAACTGAACAGGGTTCATTGACATCTACTTATGGGTGACATGGTCGATATAGGTCGATTTCATACTTATCTCCCTGGGCAGCTGAACAGGTTTCTAGGATTTCATGAACTATAATCTGTTACTCTCCTTGTAGCTCTTTGGAGAATGGCAGAGACTACTTTGATATGAATTATGAAAGCATGGACATTGCCATTATGCCATACCAGACTTCACTTGCAATCCTATTGAATTGAATGATTTTTAGCTACCTAGACATGCGGTTTCCACGCGACCAAGCGTCTACTGTGCTGGAAAAATAATCATAAGGGAACTCCAGGTGATTGGACAGACAAATCAAGTCTGCATAGGCTACTTTAATTTAACTGATAGCTTGTGTGGAACCTCAAAAATCCACACCCCTCTTTAAGACTAACGCCGAGGCACCTGGATTGGTAATGTATTCTAAGATTCTGGAACACTAGTCATCAGATAAAAGTTTCAGTTAATATTTTGAGCACGTCTGGGAGTATGAAACAGTGAGATGCGGAGTCAGTAGGCTGTAATCCCACTAAAGCACCATCTGCAGATGAGAGATGATTAGAAGCGCATTAACAGCATCGCCAACAAGAGATTCGTGGAGCTTGTCTTCTTGATATTTGACTGGCCACACTCCCCCAACAAATCAATCAACTTGATCCAGTGAACATGGAGACAACTTGCAGCCATTGACATTGATAAGAATGTCAAACAAGCAGAAATGTCAAAGCTGCATATCTCCTTTTGGGCGGATGTGTGAGTGATTAAACATCACGACATCAGAATAGAGGTTTCTTCTATGATGGAAAAAGTAACATCCACCAACGACGAGCCCATTTTCTATTCCTTGCATAGTCTGAATGCAGTTTTGGAGTTGAGTTGAGAATCTAGTCATCACTAGGAGAAGGGAGAGGTTGCCTTTTTAGTCCTTCCGGGCCATCGATTTCATTGTTGAAACTTCTTCATAGAAAGATCTCCTTCCACCTCCCGTCCATCCATCCATCTCATGTTTTCGCTAGCATCCACTCTCCTATTTACTCATTCTTCTCTGCTCGTCCACGCAGCTGAAACCCCGCCCCACGTGCCAGTACAGATTTTCTCATTGTGCTGATTTATTCTGCCTCTGCTGAATCACTCTTGCCGTAGCAAGATGTGATGTGCGAAGTTGAAGGAACCAAAAAATGTTACTTATTAGCTGCATATTTCTTGCACTAGCGCAGCACTGGCTTCTTGTTGCCGGTCAAGCTCAAGCTGCTCTAAGTCCCCCGAGTCACTCTCATCCGCACCCCCACCACTCGCTGCTTGGAGACAGGGCCGCTCTTCTGGAATTCAAGAAGACGATCAGATCCGACCCAAACTCCACGCTTGGTAACTGGAACGCAACAGTTGATGTCTGCAGCTTCAGTGGAGTCATCTGCAATGCACAGCGTCACCGGGTGGCATATCTCATCTTAGAAGGCCAAGGCCTCGCGGGGCGGCTCTCGCCTTTTCTATCGAATCTTACGGGCCTTCGGAACTTGAGCCTTGCAAACAATCACTTTTTCGGGACGATTCCTCCCGAGCTTTCGTCCCTTCGACGCCTTTGCGTGCTCCTGCTCCAAGGAAACAATCTAGGGGGTCCTGTACCGCATTCATTTGCTCTTTTAACCAATCTTCGTACGCTTTTTCTATGGGATAACAAGTTGACAGGTACACTTCCAGTCTCTCTCTTTGCTAACTGCACCAAATTGGATAATATAGACCTCTCAACGAACTCCCTCTATGGAGAGATCCCACTAGAGATTGGAAATTGTCATAATCTCTATAGCCTTAGTCTGTACAACAATCAATTCACGGGCCATTTACCCATCTCTCTAAGAAATGCTTCGAAAATGTTCAACATCGATGTAGAAAGTAACAATCTTGAAGGCCCGCTCCCTTCAGATATTGTGGAGGGGCTTCCTTTACTCAAGTATCTTCATCTTTCATACAATAAAATGCAAAGTCACGAAGACAACACCAATCTTGACATTTTCTTCACATCCTTAGCAAACTGCACCCGTCTGCTCGACATCGAAATGGAAAGCATGGACCTAGGAGGGAGCTTGACAAATTCCATTGGCCAACTTAGTGTTACCTTAAAAAACTTGTTACTTGAAGAGAATCAAATTTTTGGACCAATTCCCCCGGCCGTGGGCAGATTTTCCAAGCTTTTATTGTTGAACCTATCTTCGAATCTCCTCAATGGATCAATCCCGGAAGAGATTAAGGGGTTGTTGAGTCTGGATCGGCTCTACTTATCTCGCAACTTGTTCAGAGGCAAAATTCCGACCGTATTAAGCCAGCTTCCGCGTTTGGGTCTTCTTGATCTGTCATATAACGAATTCTTTGGGGAAATCCCAGCAAGTCTGGCGAATATGGTTGAAATGAGGTCACTTTTTCTCAACAACAATCTCCTTTCAGGAAATATACCGCCATCACTGGGAAGATTGTCCCAATTGTTCCAGCTAGATTTGTCGCATAATCAACTATCGGGAAGAATTCCGCCAGAGCTGTTACTGGGCATTAATGAGATCAGAATGTATTTAGGTCTGTCTCACAACAATCTTGAAGGCCCTCTACCAATTGAGCTCAGCAAGCTGGAAAAGTTACAAGCCATGGACCTCTCCTCGAACAACTTCAGCGGAAGTATCTTCTATCAGATATTGAGCTGCATTGAACTGAAAGAGATAAATTTATCAAACAACTCGCTCGAAGGGCACCTTCCAGATTCCTTGGGCGATCTGAAGAACCTCGAGTCCTTCGACGTTTCTTGGAACCGGCTCTCCGGACCCATCACTGCGAGCCTGAACAAGATCGAGACTCTGAGATTTCTTAATCTCTCATACAACAACTTCCAAGGCATGATCCCATCAGGAGGCATTTTCAAATCTGTCACTTCTCTGTCGTTCTTGGGGAATGAGCGCCTGTGCGGCACGATTCCAGGCATACCTGCTTGCTCTGGAAAGAAAACTGGGTTCCGGTCACGCACTTTCTTGATCATTTTCATCGTGGTCATATTTGCATCATCATGCCTGTCGACTATTTGCTGCGTGATTGGATACCGGCGCTTCAAGATCATAACTTCTTCTGGGAAGACTGAATCGATAAGCACGCCAAAGACACCAGATCCGGTGTGCAATTTTCCAAGAATCACGTACAAAGAACTGGCAGATGCCACTGGTGGATTTGATGACCAGAGCCTGGTCGGATCGGGCAGTTATGGACGTGTATACAAGGGAGTTCTTCCCGATGGAACGGTCATAGCAGTGAAGGTGTTGCATGTCCAATCCGGAAATTCCACCAAGAGTTTTAACAGGGAATGCCAAGTCCTAAAGAGGATCCGGCACCGGAACCTGATAAGGATAATAACTGCTTGCAGCCTCCCGGAATTCAAGGCTATTGTCCTTCCTTATATGGCAAATGGGAACCTCGATAGCCATCTCTATCTTCCTTCAGGAACAGGCTTGATCTCAAGATCTTCTGATTTGACCCTCATCCAGAGGATTAATATCTGTAGCGACGTAGCTGAAGGAATGGCTTATTTGCATCACCATTCCCCAGTTCGAGTTGTACACTGTGACCTGAAACCGAGCAATGTTCTTCTCAATGATGACATGACTGCATTGGTTTCTGATTTCGGAATAGCGAGGCTGATTATGTCATCCGGAGGTGGAAATGCAGCGCTTGTCGAGAACATGGGAAATTCCACGGCAAATTTGCTATGTGGATCTATCGGATACATTGCCCCAGGTAAAGATCTCCTGTACAGAATTCATTGATCCTAAAGATTTGCGCATTGGAGATCTGTTCAATGCTAGAGAAATTCAGTACCTTTGATTGCTTTTTCAGGAACAAAATGTTTTCAAGTCTTTTCAGTTACGTATATGTTGATGGACTTGCTTCAAACTGTCAAAAACTACCTGACATCGTTTAAACGTTTATTGCAGAGTACGGATTTGGGTCGAACACATCTACGAAGGGAGATGTTTACAGCTTTGGCATTCTGGTCCTCGAGATGGTGACTAGAAGGAGACCGACCGATGATATGTTCGCCGGGGGACTGAACTTGCACAAATGGGTCAAGAGCCATTACCATGGGAGGGCTGAAATGATCATAGACTCCTCATTGTTAAGAGCTTCGAGAGACCAATCTCCTGAAGTGCAGAAGATGTGGGAGGTCGCCATTGCAGAGCTCATAGAGTTGGGCATCCTTTGCACTCAGGATTCGCCTTCCACGAGGCCAACGATGCTCGATGCCGCCGATGACTTGGATCGACTCAAGAGATACCTCAGTGGAGACACTACTGCAACTTTCGCATCTTCACTTGGAATTTCTTCGTCCACTTTTGGGACTGATGATTAAATGTCATGTCCAATTGTACAGTCGAATTATAATTCCATCCAACTCATTCCTGTGTAAACACGTCAGTGATTTTTTGTTTTTGGGCAAAAACAAGTTTGAAGTTTCAATTCCATGCAGAAAACATCGTCACATTTATCACAAAAGATGTCAATGGCATTACCAGTACATAAGAAAGTACACCTATTCTCAAGCTAATTGGATATCCACGACTGACTGAATTGTGTATTCACTACTCCGTTGAAGTCAGGAATCTGCTTGATGAGATATCCAAAGGAAAACCACTAACGCGACTTTCGATCGACAGTCGTGCCATCGTGATACCTGGTTTGCTGGAGGGAGAGACTAGTGAGTTCGTGAAAGCAACAAGCGGTAGTGCCTCCGCGCTGCTTAGTGAGAACATGCTTGTACAGTGATGCCCACTACGGCTGAAACGGTAGTGGTGGAGCACGCTTGGACACGAACAGAATCATGAAATCCTTAATGTGGTCCATGATAGCTTTGTTAGTCCGACGATCAAGCATGTCAGCAACAATTAGGCATGAAGAGACGCAAATAGTTTACTGGACAAGAGGGGAAGGCAGAGAGATAAAGACAGGTCTAAAACCAAAAGTTATGCTTAAAGTGGCTCTCCTCCTTTCCAGACCAGGTAATGGTCCGTGACACAACATCCAATTCTTATTATTCCTTTGTTAGGAGTGTTCTTTACATGGAATGCTCGACGGCACGAGGCATTTCCAAGGACCACTCCTTGCCGCTTGTGAAGCCAAAATCGATTTCTTGTTAGTGCTGTTCCTGTGACAGTAACATCTCACATGCATATTAGACTCGAACATCACAGGGACGATAGTGAAATTTACAATGATTGCACTCGATGCTAGACCCCCTGAGAAGGTTCAATAATTCGATGTCGGGTAATGCTTCTTTAACTAAATCCTCTGGTCAACAATCGCTAGTCAATTCCAAGCATCATTATCATCCAACTGAAGAAAGCAATAGATCACCAAACTTTCCACAATTTCCTGAAACACACAAAGTTGGGGTTCCACTTGAAACCAATTGTAATTCTACAATGGTCACTAAGTTCCAGTAAGCCAATATGCATGGATTTGGCAGAGAATCTAGCACTAGCTACGGCTCAATCTCTACACTGAGATCTCTGGGGGGATTTTTTGTTTACGGCTTTCTGCGACGTGGGACATGTGCAGTTGAGTTTTGTATTGTCACACTACGCTTAGTTGCTTAAACGATAGAGCAACACTCGGAGGCATGATCCAGAATTAGGAACTGTCAATAACACTTTGCTCTTTTGTTACTACAATTGAAGATGAACTCTCATAAATGAGGTCATCTTTGCCAAGAAAGAACTCAAAACATGCGACCAAGCCTACGAACAAGTACGTCGTGATAATGATCGGCCCAGAAATGTATCCATAGCAGCTAATGCATTGACTTATGGCATGGAAAACTTTTTACTCCCAGCAACCTTACTTAAGTGGACCTACGTTTCACTCATTACATAGAAATAAGGTAACTCAGGGAAGAGTGCGTACCTCTTTGGACTCGTTTGGCTCGCATTCTCTGGAGACGTCCTAGTTAAGAACACACAAATGCACGAGCTCCGAGATCTGTGCTTGGAATTTAGCATTCGTAAGGAACTCATAAACACCCTCCCTGGATCTTCGGGTGTCTTGCATTCGATGAATTACTACGCTTGCACACAAACATTTTCCACACACACGTATAGCTCATTAGACGGAGCATCCCTGATTAGTAGTAGATACAGAAGCACACGAGCTCGAATCCAAAAGGTCATTGGCAAAACAAGGGGCCGATCCAAAGTTCAAGATCTCATAGCTAGGACTAAGAAAGCTCTCGGGACTTTGTTTACACAATCAATGTGTACCCAAGCAAACCTCTTCCTCGCAGGAAAAGACAAATTTCAAGATAGACGAGAGATTTAAGAACGGACACTATTTTGAGGAAAGTATTAATCAGATTCACATGATCTAAAAAGGAAAATGTGCACTCTGAGATTATTACATGCAGCTTTAATTATAACTATACATCATTCTCTCGATCCCTCCTCTTAACTCTCAAACAGGGACTCAATCACAACACACAGACCAAAAAGCCCAAAACAGGACAGCTCTAGGCTTCTGCACGACACCTCGATTCTCTTAATCCACCTCTTCAATCTTGGGTCCAGCACCCGCGCCACCAGAGCTAGGCTTATCTCCGTACGGTCCATAACCGTTGGGCATGTCAGCGCCGCCGCCCATCGGCACATCTCCGCCAGCACCCTGGTACATCTTGGCAATAACAGGGTTGCACAGCCCTTCCAGTTCCTTCAATTTGTCTTCAAATTCATCCACTTCACCCAATTGGTTCCTGTCGAGCCACTCGATCGCCTCATCAATTGCCCTCTCAATCTTCTGCTTATCAGCCGGATTCAGTTTACTGGCAAATTTCTCATCTCTCACCGTATTTCTCATGTTGTAAGCATAGTTCTCGAGCGAGTTCTTCGCTTCCACCTTCTTCTTCACCTCCTCGTCCTCCGCCTTGTACTGCTCTGCTTCCTTCACCATCCTCTCTATCTCATCCTTGCTCAGTCTCCCCTTGTCATTCGTAATTGTAATCTTGTTCTTCACACCAGCAGTCTTATCCTCCGCGGACACATTAACAATTCCGTTGGCATCGATGTCAAAACAAACATTGATCTGAGGAACACCTCTTGGGGCCGGAGGAATGCCCGTGAGCTCGAATTTGCCCAGACGATTGTTGTCCTTGGTCCTCGCCCTCTCGCCTTCGTACACCTGAATGAGCACACCCGGCTGATTATCAGAGTACGTGGAGAACACCTGCTCTTTCTTCGTTGGGATCGTCGTGTTCCTCGGGATAAGAACAGTCATCACACCACCTGCGGTCTCAATACCGAGGCTCAGAGGCGTGACGTCGAGCAAGAGCAAGTCCTGCACTTTCTCATTCCCTTCACCACTCAAGATTGCAGCTTGGACTGCAGCCCCATAAGCAACAGCCTCATCAGGGTTAATACTCTTGCACAACTCCTTTCCATTGAAGAAGTCCTGCAAGAGTTGCTGAACTTTCGGGATCCTCGTCGACCCGCCAACAAGAACAACATCATGAACCTGACTCTTATCGATCTTCGAGTCCCTCAAACATTTCTCTACGGGCTCCATACACTTCCTAAACAAGTCCATGTTCAGCTCCTCGAATCTCGCCCTAGTGATTGTGGCGTAGAAATCAACACCTTCATAGAGCGAGTCGATCTCGATCGTCGTCTGGGTCGTCGAAGACAGAGTCCTCTTTGCCCTTTCGCAAGCAGTCCTCAACCTTCTCAGAGCCCTCGCATTCCCGCTAATATCCTTCTTGTGCTTCCTCTTGAACTCCTGCGCGAAATGACTCACGAGCCTGTTGTCGAAATCCTCACCTCCTAAATGCGTGTCACCGGCCGTCGCCTTGACTTCGAAGATGCCTTCCTCGATCGTCAACAGCGAGACATCGAAAGTCCCGCCACCGAGGTCGAATATGAGCACGTTCTTCTCGCCGGCCCTCGACGCCTTCTTGTCGAGCCCGTACGCGATCGCCGCGGCGGTCGGCTCGTTGATGATCCTCATCACGTTGAGCCCGGCGATAGCGCCGGCGTCCTTCGTCGCCTGCCGCTGCGAGTCGTTGAAGTACGCGGGGACAGTGATCACCGCGTTCTTCACCGACTGCCCCAGGTAGGCCTCCGCGATCTCCCTCATCTTCGTCAGCACCATCGACGAGATCTCCTCGGGGGCGAACTGCTTCTCCTCCCCCTTGTAGCCGACGGCGATCATCGGCTTGTCCCCGGGGGCGGCGACGACCCTGAACGGCCAGTGCTTCATGTCGGCCTGGGCGGTGGGGTCGGAGAAGCGGCGGCCGATGAGGCGCTTCGCGTCGAAGACGGTGTTGTGGGGATTCATGGCGACCTGGTTCTTGGCGGCGTCCCCGATGAGGCGCTCGGTGTCGGTGAAGGCGACGTAGGACGGGGTGGTGCGGTTGCCCTGGTCATTGGCGATGATCTCGACGCGGTCGTTCTGCCAGACGCCGACGCAGCTGTAGGTGGTGCCGAGGTCGATGCCGATGGCCTTGCCGCCGGTCTTCGGAGCCATTGACGGCGGTTCGAGCTTGTCGGAATGTGCGCCGGGGAAAGGATCGAAGAAGAATGCGGTTGGTTTCTGAACGCGAAGCAGTAGTAGTAGCGCGCGATCAGCTTGCACTTGCAGTTGCCGCTTGTCGTTGGTGGTTTGAGCTGGAGAAGTTGCGGAGCGAGGGAGGAGTATATGAAGGCCATGGCGGGAAAGAGAGAGAAAGTTCCAGAGGCGACCGGAAGATGCTAGAGAGAGAAAGCGAGAGAAGAAGAAGCAAAAGTGGAGAAGGAAAGAGCGGGACGCGTTTCGTAGCGCCCCCGCGATCGCCCCAAGAGAGTTCTAGAGACGGGGAGAAGGCGGGTCGGGTCGGAGCTGGTTCGACCCGACCCGTGAGATCGCGTCTCGGGTTGAATGATGCCCTTTTTTTTTGGGTCCTTGTAATTTTGAGGAGACCTCATTTTTTTGATGCCGAATTTCGGTTTTATTGCAATTCTAGTCCTTGTGTTCTCCTCCGGATTACAGTCCTGCCCTTCGAATTTACTGGAAATTGACGAGCCAGCCAGCTATTGACACGTGGCTCCTTCGCGCATGTGTCTATATAAGAGCGCTTTTGTTTGAGGGGACAGTATTTTTCGAGAATTAATTTTTCGGACTTTCACTCGTTTAGTTTGTCGAAAATGATAAGTCAACTGAAAATACTTTTCGGTCAAGGAAAATATTCATGTATAAAATTAGGAAAGTGAATTCCCTAATTTAAGAAGGTGAAAACACTTTTCGGAATTGTTCATCTTAAATTTATTAATATTTTTATTTTCTCTTGTTTCTTTTTTTTATTTTTATTTTTTTTTTTCGTTCTTCCTCCCTCCACTGGTCGCTGGTATTTCTTTTTCCAAAATAAAAATAATTTAAAAAATATTAAATTTTTCGATAATTTTCACTATCAGATTTTTTTTTCGATAACCTAGGAACCCCCGTACGGCCGACAGCCGGGGAGTAAACCCTGGGGGCGACACGTGCTAGCCACCACACACGTGCCACCGGTTAAGTCACCCTGCGGCGCCCGGGATTCGAACACTCAACCTTTTGCGAGAGGAAGAGTGCGCGCTCCAGCAGCGCCACCCAGGCGAGTGGTTCACTATCAGATTTTCCTCACTATATAACTGAAAATACTTTTCAAGTTTTTCTAGGTTTTAGTCAAACACTGGAAAACGAACTCATTTTCCTAGAAAATGACTTCTTGGAAAGTGTTTTCTAGACATGATACATTTTCCGTGAAACAAATGCACCCTAAGCCTATAAACAAATGGCACTTTTTTGGAATCTCCTTATTTTTGGAGATTTGGACTAAAAGATGTTATTTTAGCCACGTCAATGATATCTTCACGTGTGATAGAGAAAATAATACAAAAAAGCCAAATCAGTATTTTTTGTCAGCCAAGTTGAACGGAGTTAATGCAAGGCTTTCAATTGCACCAATTTGACACGTTTTTATGATTTGATTGCACTTTCTTGATAAATTTTAAGACTTTCAGTGAACATATCCCTTAAATATTTGGGAAAAAGCCATAAAGAAACTCAAAACTATGTCCATTGTGATATGTTTACCTTGAACTTTTTTTGTAATATAAAAAACCTCAAAATATGCCCACTATGATATATTTACCCTCAATTTTTTCTTGTAACCCTAAGTTTGTACCTATATAATGCATTTACCCTCCATCAAGATTCCGTCAGATGATTTTTTCGTTTTTATTTCACTTAAACCACGCGAGCACCATGTTAACAATGTTTCCTTTTCCGGTGTTTATGTAGATAGATTTTTAATAGTTTTCATTAACGTAACTTTGACGGAAGATAAATGTATTATATATTTACAAGTTTGAGATTTTGGTGCCACAAAAAAAAATTAAGATAAATGTACTCCTCTTTTTTTTTGTCTGTCATATTCTAACTCTCAACTCACTCTCAAACTTTTGCCATGCCTTTTTCAGGGCGTAGGAGTCGAAATCCATATCTGAAACTACACGTCCTTACCCCTAACCCCTTGATAAGGTGGTGATTCGAATTCCTTACCTCTCTCTTCCCAAGTAGGAAGGGTGGCCACTGGGGACATGTACTCCTCGAAAAATGTATGAAAAATGATTATGAATTAGCAAACAAATAAAAGAAGATGACAATGAGAAATCCTAAATCAATTCTACTTGTTTCAATTCTGTTCTGAACATTTTAATTATACTAACTGAGTCCTAAATCTATTGATAATTTGCTAATGTAGTCCATCGTACCAATTTTTACAGGAAATCTCTAACATGGGCGTTAGTTGTCTACGCTAACATTGACAAATTTTACAATTATTAATATTTTTTTGCTGAATTTTTTTATTTTCTTTTTTGTCATTATGGTTGCGTGAGAGTTGGTGAGGGCTTGTGAGCGAGCCCTCGACTGGCCATGAGTGTCAAGCCCTCACTAGATCCAACGAAAGCGACCCTCGCCCATGCCGTAGGAAGCTATCAGTAATGCAACTATGAATCTCATGGAGAGTTTGATCTTGGCTTAAGATAAACGCCGGCGGTATGCTTAACACATGCAAGTCGGATAGGAAGTGGAGTTTTCGGTGCTGAACGAGTGAGTAACGTGTAAGAACCTGCCCTTGGGAGGGGAACAACAGTTGGAAACTGCTCCTAATACCCTGTAGGCTGAGGAGCAAAAGGAGGAATCCGCCTGAGGAGGGGCTCACATCTGATTAGCTAGTTGGTGAGGTAATGGCTTACCAAGGCGATGATCAGTAGGTGGTTTGAGAGGATGATTAGCCACACTGGAACTGAGACATGGCCCAGACTCCTACGAGAGTCAGCAGTGTGGAAATTTTCGCAATGGGCAAAAGCTTGACGGAGCAATACTGAGTGGAGGTAGAAGGCCCATGGATCGTGAACTTCTTGTCCTGGAGAAGAAGCAATGTCGGTATTTGGGGAATAAGCATTAGGATTGAGCCCTCACCTAGTGGCCTGCAAGCCACAAAGAATAAAAAGAAAATATAACAAAATAATTCATAAAAATATTAGAAAATTGTAAATTTTATTTACGTCAGCGTTAGTCGTGTCGCATAGGACAGTCAACGTACATGCTAGCAATTTCCAATCAAAATTAGCAAAGTTTAGGACACAATTGATCGGCTAATTTAAAAAAAACAGCACTAACTTTACCTTGAACGACAATTCCGACCCGAACTTTTTTTGTCTCAATAAAAAGCACAAAGTTTTTCTCGAATAATCTGGCCCTCGTGATGTGAAATTTTCAAATTGCTTGGGCCAGATTTGAGATTTAAGTAAAAGTTGGTGATTTTTTATGAGACAAAAAAAAAGTTCGGGCCAAAATTATTACTCCGGGTAAAATTAGTGCTTTTTTTTTTGGAATTCGGCTCACAATTGATACAATTGAAAGGCTTATGACTCAATTGATACAAGTATAGTAGGTTTATGACTTTTTTGGTACTCATATTCCTTTGTTTTTTCTTCTTAAAATCTTAATGCCTATGAACCGATTAAACTAGCTGGTGCTTCTAGTTGAGTTCAGAAACATTCTAGCCAAAGCCAACGTGAACCGCTGCCGTTCCAGAATTCTCTAGCCGAACTCAATTTTAACTCCTGTCTTGACTCATCTCCCACCTGTCACCCTCCTACTTCTCCCACCGCCACCGGAACACCCCCCTCTGCATGCAAACTGTCTTCTTCTTCTTCTACGCTCCCGCTCTCTAATAAAAACATTCACGGACCACCAAGAACCTTCAATCGATCTCACCCTACTATTCCTAGTCCACACCCGAAAGATAGAAAGAAAGAACAGCAACACCGGCGAATCATGGTGTCAAAACCGACGGAAGGCAAGGCCATCGGCATCGACCTCAGCACCAGCTACAGCTGCGTCAGCATGTGGCAGCACGACCACATCGAGATCATCCCCAACGAACAGGGCAACCGCACCACCCCGTCCTACATTGCCTTCACTGACACTGAGCATCTCATTGGGGATGCTACTAAGAACTACGTAGCCATGAACCCCCACAACACCGTCTTCGATGCCAAGCGCCTTATCGGCGTCCGCTTCTTCGATACTTTCGTCCAGTTCGACATGAAGCACTGGCCCTTTGAGGTCATCCTCGGCCCCGATGACAAGCTCATGATCGTCATCTGCTACAAGGGCGAGGAGAAGCAGTTCTCCCCCAAGGAGATCTCGTCGATGGTGCTCGTCAAGATGCGTGAGATCTCCGAGGCCTTCCTCGGCCACCCTATCAACAACGCTGTCGTCACCGTCCCTGCCTACTTCACCGACTCCCAGCGCCAGGCCACCAAGGATGCTGGTGCCATGGCCGGCCTCAACGTCCTCCGCATGATCAACGAGCCCACTACCGCTGCCATCGCCTATGGCCTCGACAAGAAGGCCTCCCGCACTAGCTAGAAAAACGTCCTCATCTTCGACCTTGGTGGCGGCACCTTCGACGTCTCCCTCCTCACCATTGAGGAGGGCATCTTCGAGGTCAAGGACTCTGTCGGCACACCCACCTTGGCAGCGAGGACTTTGACAATCGCCTTGTCAACCACTGTGTCCACGAGTTTCGGCAGAAGCACAAGAAGGACATCAGCGACAACGCACGGTCATTCCGTGACGTAGCGTTCAACGAGTAATTCAAGCAAAACCTTGCTTAGGAAGAGAAATCCCGAAATTCAATATTGATGATATTGTTATGTTTTCCAAACAAAACCTTAAAACAAGCTTATATATTCTTAAACCAAACTCTACTATGACTATAAAGCATAAAATATCAAAATTACAAAACTACCCTTAATATAAAACCCATAAAAAAATAAAATATAAGAAAAACCCATGTAAACGATCTTAAATCGCTTAAATCCATCGTCAATCACGGCCAAAGGCCGTGTGTTATGTTCAGACTGTCATTTCGCTTCAAACGATCGAATTTGAGCCCGATCCGATGTCGTCAACCGAGTTCGCCGGTTCTAGTCGTATCACCGTTTCGCCTTCTGTTTGGACTTTTGCCTGTTTAACCAGTCCAGAAATGCACCGCTAATAGATTATGCATCATTCTGCTCCACTTGAAAAAAACTCGTCCTCGAGTTAAAATCAGGATCTGGATATAACGGCTCTGTGAACTCATGAAACGATAATAAATCAACAACATTGAAAGTGTTAGATATACCCATGTTATATGCAAGGTCTATAACATAAGCATTATCGTTGATCTTCTTGCTGACAGTGTAAGATCCATACTTCTTTTGCTGCAATTTGTTATAAGATCTAACTGGTAATCGCTCTTTACAAAAAAAAAACCATGACCTGATCACCTACCGCAAACACCCGCTTCCGCCTGTGCTTATCTGCTACAGCTTTATACTTCTACTTAGCTTCCTCTAGCTTCTGTTGGACTTCATGATACACTTCCACAATCTGTTTAGCCATATGATCCGCTGCTACACTCTTATTTGCTCGCTTAGGCAACCATACTAAATTAAGAGTATGCTGAGGCGCCTTTATATAAATAACAGAAAAAGGCGACTTGCCAATAAAACTATGAACTGCATTATTATAAGTAAACTCTGCCTATGATAAAGCAATATCCCACTGCTTTGGCTTATCTTCACAAATGCTTCGAATCAAGTTTTCTAGAGTTCTATTAACCACCTTCGTTTGACGATCAATCTGCGAGTGAACTGTGCTACTGAAATTCAAAAATGAATTAAACAGTTTTTATAAAATTCGCCAAAAATGCCCTAGAAATTTGCTGTCCCTATCAAAGGTAATAGACTTAGGAACATCATGCAAACGAACCACCACCTTAAAGAATAACCTGGCTACACTTACTGCATCAAAAGTCTTTCTACAAGGAATGAAGTGTGTCATCTTGGAAAATCTGTCAACTACAACAAAAACAGAATCCACATCTCTTTGTGTTCGTGGCAAACCAAGCACAAAATCCATGGATAGATCTTCCCATATATTGTCAGGAATAGGTAATGGCATATACAGACTTGTATTCTTAGATTTTCCTTTAGCAGTCTAGCAAACATAACACTTTTGTACGTACCTGCTGATATCTTTACGCAACTGGAGCCAGTAAAATCGCTTCCAGACTGTAATAATAGTTTTATCACGACCCAGGTGTGCAGCTAATCCACCATCATGTAAATCACAAATTACCTTCTCTCGTAATGATGTTCGAGGAAGGCAAAGCTGGTTGCTACGCATCAAATAGCCATCCTACACATAAAATTTTTGCACAGGTTGACCGGCAGCACATGACTTTCAAATTTACCCAAAGTCATCATCATCTACATAACAGTCGTTCAGCTGCTCGAACCCCAAGATGTCTTGGCTTAATGTAATCAATGCATCTACTACGACATTATGTACACATGACTTGTGCTATAATTTGAAAGGAAATTTTTGCAAAAATTGACACAATCACGTATGCATATCTTTGCTAATCCTCTTCTAACTATTTAGATACTTTAAACTTTCATGATCAGAATAAAAGGATGAATTTTTTCCCAATCAGATAATGCTCTCATGTCTTCAAAGCCCTTACGACAGAATAGAATTCTTTATCATAAGTGCTCCACTTTTACCTCGACTCGCTAAGCTTCTCACTGAAATAGCAAATTGGCCTGCGCTCTTGAGACAAAACAGCTCTTATACCCACTCTACTGATATCACAGCCCACTTTAAACAGTTTATCAAAATTAGGTAAGGCAAGATCAAGTGCAGTACATAACTTTTCCTTCATAATAGCAAAATTATTCTCTGCTTCCTCTCCCCATAGAAATTTTCCTTTCTTCATACATTCAGTAATCGGAGCTACGATAGTACTGAAATTGTTAATAAATCACCGATAGAAAGTAGCCAACCCATGAAAACTCCTAACGTCAGAAACTATTTTAGGAGTCTGCCACTCTTTGATTGCTTTTACCTTCACCTCATCTACCTTTATTCCTTCAACAGCAATAATAAACCCAAGAATAACAGCTTATTAGTTAAAAAACTGCACTTCTTAAGATTAACATATAGCTTATTGATCTGCAAAGCTGTCAACACCTCCTTGAAGTGCATCAAATGATCCTCCTCAGTCTTACTATAAATCAGGATATCATCAAAATAAACTACAATGAATTTGCCAGTAAAAGATTTGAAAACCTGATTCGTAAGTCTCATGAAAGTACTTGGAGCATTGGAAAGTCCGAAAGGCATTACTAACCATTCGTATAATCTCTCCTTTGTTTTGAAAGCTGTCTTCCACTTATCTCCTGATCGAATTTGAATATGATGGTACTCATTCTTCAAATCCAGCTTTGAGAACCACTTAGCACCGTGTAACCTATCCAGCATGTCATCTAATCTCAAAATTGGAAATTTGTAACCCACGGTTATTTTATTAATGGCTATATTATCTACACACATTCGCCAACTCCTATCTTTCTTAGGAATTAACAAGGTTGGAACAATACATGGGCTCATGCTTTTTTGAACGTGCCCCTTTTGCAACAACTCTTCCACCTTCTCTTTTAGAATCTCGCTCTCTTTTGGACTCATCCTATAGTGTGATAAATTAGGCAGACTAACATCAGAAATTAAGTCTATATGGTACCGAATATCGCGCATAAGCGGCAATCCATCTGCGATCTCCACAGGCATCAGCTTACTAAACTCCTTCAATAAAGGCTTAACTGATTGGGGCTACTTCTCCACTTGTAATTTAGCCTCTGGCTCGAATGCCTGTTTCACTATTAACGCATGAATCTATCGGGTCTCCTTAATCTCAGCTTCAAATTTCCCTGTAAGGGTAAGGAAATTATTTTCAGTAGCTTGTTTTCCTTTGTTCTTCAGCGGCAGTAACGTGTACTTCACTCTATCCTTCACGAGGTTATACTGATCGCTCCTTCTTGAATACTGCACATCTACATCAAATTACCACGGCCTCCTAAACAACACGTGATATATATCCATGTCTACCACATCACAATACAGTTCATCATGATATTTTTCAATGAATAATGGAATTTTATATCGCTGAATACTTTTCGCTCCAGATTTACTCCACCCTAACGTATAGGGATTATGATGTTTCTTCACCGGTATTCCTAGCTTCTTCACTACCTTTTTCTCAATGATATTCTCTATGCTTTCACTATTAATAACCACAGTAAATATTTTTCCCAGAATAATGCACCTAGTTCGGAATAATTGATGGCACTGCGAATCATCTTCCTGTTTGTGGCTAACATCATCTTGCGCACCACACAATTTACTTCCCCTTCTTCATCTTCAAAATTGTCTTCTTCACCATCTGGCTCACAGCAATACCCATCTTCTTCCTCATCTCTTGCTGCCACATTTACAGTTTTTCTCTGAGGGCATTCATTAGATTGGTGTTCAGGTTGATTACACTCGTAATACTTTATTGCGGCTGGTTTAGCATAAGGGTTAGGACTTACAGTTTTCTGTGCTTGCGTTTCCTTATCCATCGGCTCATTCATAGGACGCCTTTCTAATGCTTTATCTTCTTGATTTCACCCTAGGTTGTTGCGGTTGTTCAAACCGCTCTTCTCTATCGAACTGTTCGAAGTGTTACCTCGATAATTTTCATATGCTCTTTTTCTCTTGTCTTGTTGCATCAATTCTGCCTTCATTGTCATATTCTTCACTTCAACTAAATTTCGCAGAAATTGCACCCCAATTTTATCTCGAATAAAGAGTTTTAAACCATCAACATATCTGGCCACCTGCTGTCCTTCCGTCTCTGATAAATTATTCCGCTCAGCCAATCTCATAAATTTGATCGTGTACTCATGTAGAGTCCGATTGCCCTACTGGCAATGTTGGTACTGTTGGAACATAATCCGTTCATAGTTGGGTGGAAGGAACTCTTGTTTCAATAGCCTCATCATTCTAGTCCAAGTTCGAACTCTCTCTTTCCCTTCTCGCTCCTTCTTATTCTGCAGTCTCTCCCACCATGCAGACGCATCCCCGCTTTAATCTATAGTCTAATAATCGCACTTTTTTCTCACTGGGGGTCTCTATATAATCGAAAAATCTATTTATATCAGCATTCCAATCCATAAATTCTTCTATGCCCATACTTCCATTAAAATAAGTAATATCGATTTTCAATTTAAAGTCTTTACCTTCACAATCGTCATAACGTCGTCTTCCATCTCTCCTATCATATTCTCTTTGAAATCCTTCATGACGATGTTTGTCACCATAATTAGCATGTTCCTCATCAAAATAATCATTTTCTTCGTCTTTCGAACTCTTTGAAAATAGAGGGTTATTTTACCTGCGAACAGGAATAGGCTTATCAACATGATCATCGCGAGCAAGATCTGCACTTGGTCTTCTGCCACTTCGCCGATTCTGGTTCACATCAACGCCGAGACCCTCGAATCGATTTGTTAACTCGTCAAATCGTTCTTCGAAACAATGAAGACTTTGATCGATTCGTTGATCCAAGCAATCCATTAAACGCTGCTCCAAACGTTGCAGCGCGTCGTCCCCGAGGATTGAGGCTCCAATCTCCTGATCATCTTTACAAAGATCATCGCCAGTCGCCATAGGCTCTGATACCACCCGATACTACGTTCAGTGAGTAATTCAAGCAAAACCTTGTTTAGAGAGAGAAATCCCGAAATTCAATATAAATGATAATATTCTAATTTTCAAAAAGAACCTTAAAACAAGCTTATCTATCCCTAAAGCAAATCCTATTAGGACTATAAAGCATAAAATATCAAAATTACAAAAATGCCCTTAAAAATTAAAACCCATAAAAAATATTAAAATAAAAAAAACCCATGTAAACGATCCCGAATCGCTAAAATCCATCGTTAGTCACTGCCAAAGGCCGTGAGTTGTGTTCAAACCGCCATTTCGTTTCAAACGATTGAATTTGAGCCCAATCCGATGTCGTCAACCAGGTCCGCCGGTTCTAGTTGCATCACCGTTTCGCCTTCTATTTGGACTTCTATCTATCTAACCGGTCCAGAAACGCACCATTAATAGATTCTACATCACTCCGCTGGCTGAGGACTGCATGCGAGTGTGCTAAGCTTGCGTTGTCCTCGACCACACAGACCACCATCGAGGTCGACTCGCTCTTTGAAGGCATTGACTGCTATGCCACCCTCACTCAGGCCATTTCAAAGAATTGAACATCGACTTGTTCCTGAAGTGCATGGAGCCCATTGAGAAGTGCCTCAGAGATGCAAAGATTGATAAGGGCCAAGTTAACGAGGTCATCCTTGTTGGAGGCTCAACGAGGATCTCAAAAATTCAGCAACTCCTGCAGGACTTCTTCAACGGGAAAGAGCTGTGCAAGAGCATCAACCCCGATGAGGCGATCGCCTACGGGGAGGCCGTCGCCTACGGGGCGGCGGTCTAGGCTACAATCTTGACTGGCGAGGGAAGCGAGAAAGTCCAAGACTTGCTCTTGGTCGATGTCACGCCGCTCAGCCTTGGCCTCGAGACAGCTGGTGGGGGTCATGACTGTGCTCATCCCTAGGAACACCACCATCCCCACCAAGAAGGAGCAGGTCTTCTCGACCTACTCGGACAACCAACTTGGCGTGCTGATCCAGGTGTACGAGGGCAAGCGGGTGCGGACTAAGGACAATAACCTTCTAGGCACGTTTGAGCTCAAGGGGATCCTGCTGGCACCAAGGGGAGTGCCGTGGACCAGTGTGGCCTTCGACATTGACGTGAAAGGGATCCTGAACGTGTCAGAAGAGGACAAGATGGCTGGAACATGGAACCAGATCACCTTCACCAACGAGAAGGGCCGGCTGAGCAAGGACGACATCGAGCAAATGGTGAAGGAGGCAGAGCAGTACAAGGCCGAGGATGATGATGTCAAGCGCAAGGTCAGGGCAAAGAACTTGCTAGAGAACTATGCTTACAACATGCGGAACATCATCTGGGACGACAAGATCACGGGGAAGTTGAATCCAGAGGACAAGGAGAAAATTGAGAAGGCCGTGAATGAGGTGATCGAGTGGCTTGACAGGAACCAGCTTGCCGAGGTGGATGAGTTCGAGGATAAGCTGAAGGAGTTCAAGGTGCTGTGTGGTCCGATCATATCGAAGATGTATCAAGGCGGCAGTGACGGGCCGATGGGCGACGATGACGATGAAGTGCCCAGAGGCGGTAATGGGTTTGGTGGTGGAGCAGGGCCTAAGATTGAAGAGGTTGACTGATGATGAGGATGAGAAATAGCTTACGAGGGATCTCTCTGGTTGCTGGATGTGTTATTGTGCTTCTTGATGTTCATCGTCTGTTTCTTCCTTTTCTTCTTGGGTTGTTGTCCTGTTTTGTGTTTGCTTTTGGGCCAAGGTTGTTGTAAAAATGCTGGAAATGGCGTGTTGCTCGAAAGTGTATTGCATATTTCCTACCCTGTGGTAATTTAGATGTCTGTAATGATGTCTCTGAATAAGATGTTGAATGGTCTGAATTAACTGTCAGTAATTAGATCAATAGAGATGAGCTTTGGTGAATAATAAACATTATTGTTGATGTTTCATTTCAAATTTTGGAATCGGAACCGGTTCTTGGAGAGGATCTGAACAGGTTGGATTGAATCGGCAAAATCAGCTTGGAATATTTTTATTTTATTTTTATTAAGTAAGAGTGAGAATAAAGTAATTTTTTTGTGATTACGAAATTTTCATAAAAAAATAACACATTTGGTTTTAGGGTGGACAAGTCAACCAAGAATCAAGCCCTGTCTAGTTCGATTTCCAATTCTAAGGTGGGAATCGATTGGCCCTTATCCCGATTAAGAAGGCAAGAGTTTTGTTTGATCCAAACATCTTTGGCTCGAGGAAACTTGCAATAAATTTCAACCTTTCTTTTCTTGATATGATATTTAGTAAAGAGAAAATGATACAAACAGTTTTTGAATTTTGGCTCAATATGCAACGTGGTTCTTAAATTTTTAATTTATTCAATATAGTCCATAAATTTTAATTCAATGTGTAATGTGATCTTTAAACTTTTAATTTGTTCAATATCGTCCATGAACTTTTGATGAGTTCAGTTTAGAGACTACATTGAATATGTATCAAAAGTCTAGGGACTACATTGAAAAAATTAAAAGTCCAGGAACCATATTGAACATTAGATTGAAGTTCAGGGAGTACATTGAGCATATTAAAAGTTTAAAGACTACGTTGCACATTGAGTTGAAGTTCACGGATTGTCCGTGTCATTATCTCTCTAGCAAAGCCATCCATGTATCTTTGGCTCAAACAAAGATGCCCTTATATGTGAAGGTTGAGTGCTTTACTCATGTATCACCGGAAAAATATTTGATGGAACAATGATCACCTCACCATCCTTGTATAAATTACATGATGTTTTCAAATTAATTAGGATTAATATCACGAAAAATATCAAACTGATACACTTATAATAAATTTATCCCGAACTAATTTTTTGACCATGAAAAACCTCAAATTGATAGACATGTGATAAATTTACCTTAGACTAATTTTTTGACCACTAAAATCCCAGAACTGTTACGCTCGTAATAGATTTACCTTTTGATAAATTAGATTAATGCCGCGAAAAATCACAAATTTGTAAATCTATGACAGATGGAGGAATAAAACCCTAAACTGATACATCTATCAATTGCTACATGTCACCCAACTCAACAATTTGGCCGTAAAATTTTACGGAAATCAAATGAGGGTAAATTTGTTATATATGTACTAGTTTGGGGTTTTTGATAGTCAAAAAATTAGTTTTAGATAAATTTATCATGGGCTTACCAGTTGGGGGTTTTTCGTGGTTTAACCCAATTAATTAAGATTTTGTTTTCCCTCTCTCATGATGAATTTTTCCCACTTTCGCTCGATTGTGTGCCTGAACATGCTAACGGCGGACGGTACTAGGCATTGCCAAGGTTCGGAACCGATGATTCCGGTTCGTGGCCATGTATGAATCGGAATCGGCCGGTTTCGAGCCGGTTCTAGTTCCTGCCGGTTCCAATTCATAATTTAAATTTTAAAAATAAATTATGAAATAAAAAAATTATGAATTATAAAATTATGAAATAATAAATTATTCAATATAAATTGTAATCAAATATAAATTGTAATCAAATTTGGGGAAAAGAGAGAGAAAAAGGGGGTTTGGACTTAATGAATTATCATTAAGCGCTTTACAATTCGTTACAATGATCTATAAAAAAAAGGAGCACAATATATATGCCCTAAAATGACCCCAAAACCTAAGTCTATCTGAAACCCCTTTGATCCTACAATAAATGGGCCAACTTAAACACAAGCCCAAATTCGCTGTTGTTTCGGGGGCACTGCCCCCGAACCCCCGCCCTCTCACCGACAAGCAAGGCAGTCGTTTGCTCATCAGGGAGTGGAACCCCTGCCCCCCAATCGATTAGTGGGACCACCATTTTCGGGGCCGCTGCCTCCGAATCACCGCATTCCGTGTGCAAGGGTCACATGTCGTCGGATTATACTTCGATTTCCCTAAGCTCATGTGGATGTGCCTGGTATAAAAAACAAGGGTCCCCGAAATATTTGCCAACTCCAACAATTCTTTTACCCTCAGTAGTCGCTACCAATTCCAATACCGGCATCGGTAGTGGTGGTATCTCCGTCGTTAAAGAATTCAGATTTATTATTCCGATCTATCTCTTATTGTTGGTATTGAGCCTTCGTCCAATCATCAACACAAGCTTGAGTCTCCACTGATTCCGGAACTAATCTTGAACGTTATTCGTCTAAAATATTACCTCCGGCACGAAATGCTTGTTCGACCGCAACTATGGAATAAGGGGTTGCAAAAATTTATTTTGCAATAAGAGAAATGATTGGGTATTGGCTTGCGTGCCTCTTTCACCAATCCAAAATTAAAAAACCTATACTACCTTCGAATTCAGTAAATTCAAAGGAAAGGTTAGATACATCTCTAATCCAGAAATATTTCCTATTACTCCCTTTTGTTTTTTTGTCTATGTAATAAAAATTGGTACCCTCTACTAATTTTACCCATACTCTCACTTTGTGTCTCGATAGATTGAGAAGATCCAATATCACCTAAATTATATTTAATATAAAATTCATTATATAATTCTATTACTACGTTTTTAACCTCCCTTAGTATGGTTGTAATATTTACCGTATCAGAATGTAAACATTGATAATACATATGCAAATAATTATCTAAACTATCTAATTTGCAACACGGATAAAAAACACAAGCAACTAAATAAAATAATGGGAATTTCGCTATAATAACGTAACAACTTCATTCTCATTGTTACTCTAGTATTTTGTAATTCAACATCATTTTCATATTCCTCAAAAACTCCGACAATATTAATGCACTCTACTAAAAATAAATGCGTAGTAGGATAATAAACACCGGACAAAGTATAAGTTGCATAATTAAAAACCTTTAAAATACCTAATTTTTTTTTTGCAAATATCCCACTCTTGCGGGTATACATTAATTTGAGGTATATTATTAGAAATGAATGCACATAATAAATATTTATATGCAAAAGATTCACTAAGCAAGTAGAAAGTAGAATTCCAACGAGTTAGAACATCTCTTGGAAATCTTCTTGGCATTTTTCCTTTTGCTTTACAAAATCTACTCCAATCTTTCATTTTTTGGGAATGTTTCCATAAAAATTGAATCGTCATTTTTATTGGTTTAAGAAAAATATCAAGAGTTTTCAAACCATCTTATACATATTAATTTAAAACATGGCAAGCACATCTAACATGAAAAAATTTTCTGCCAAAAGCGGGTTTACAAATATTTTCTAAATTGACAATTGAAGCAGCATTTGCCGCAGCATTATTAAAACCAATTGAAAAATTTTTGTTAAGCAAATAATATTTTTCTAAAATTTGCCTAATTATTCTATAAATATTATTTTACGTATACTTACCATCGAAAACTCTAAATGCAGTGACTCTTTTTTGAATATTTCAATTGTCATCTATCCAATGACATTTTATGCCCATGTAAGAACGAATTTGCCAATGATGACTCCAAATATTATTACCTATATGTACACATCCATTAAATTACATAAAAAAGTTTTGTAAGTCTTTTTTTTCCATTTTTGTAAAGATCTTTAATTACTCGTTTAAGTGAATTTCTAGGAACACGTTTTGCTTATGGAGCACATGTTTTTTGTACAAATTGATTAAAATCAAATCTTTCTCCAAAATTAAATGATAAATGCTCAACGAAAATAAATTTACATAATTCTTTCTTATAAGTTTTTTCATTACAACGAAATAAAAGAGAAGTGTTAGGATTGACGTACCCGGAAAATTATTGTTGTCTGATATCGATTCCCGTTTGAGTTGGATGTTTGCTCCTAAGATGTCATTTGAATGTTCCACATTCTTGTTCACCTGTTTATTTATATATTGTCCCATAATATTTACATATTATGTCATACGTTTTTTTACCAATATCAAACCTTTTCGTTTTCGTGAAGTGGTCTAAAATGTCAGATGTAAGTTCTCACTTCGCCTTTTTTGTTGTAGAAATTTCGACATGAGGATGAAGACTTTCTTGTGTCGGGACGCGCTTCACATCGGGAAAAATGTTGATTTTATTATTTTTGAAAATCTGCATAATCACGAAGATCAAAAGAATGATGGGATTCCGTCATGATATTCTTACCTTTGCCAGTTGGCATTTGATTTTCACTTGCCATTTTTCGAATGGATCGAAAGAATTGAGCGGATTGATTAGGAGAATTAAGAGAGAATTGCGCGGATTAAGAAAATTGAGAGAATTTAATAGAATTTGAGAGAATTTTTAGAGTATTGAGAAAATTTGAGAGAAAAGAATTTGAGAGAATTGAGGGTATTAGGAGAATTTGAGAGAATTTATAAGAAAAAAATAAGAAGAAAATTTAGAAAAAAAATTTTATTTTTATTTTTGCTCGTTGCTAAGGCAGCTTGCAAAGGCTGCCCTAGTAACGGGCCTGCAGGCTGCAATAGGGCCTGCAGACGTGCAAGCCCTGCTGTAGGTTTTCTATTTTTTTGTTTTTATTTTTTTAATTTTTTTGGGAACCGGGCCTAAAACCGCCGGTTCCGAACCGCGGGCCCGGTCAAAGGACTGGGCCTGGGTTTGAACGGGCTGGTTCCGGGCCAAAATCGGGCCGGTTCCGGGCCGTGGCCATGTCTAGACGGTACAATTGAAAGAATTCTATAAATTCGGGATCGAAAAGGCAAAAACCGTCAACGGCGAAGGACGGTGGAGAGGAAGCGCGAACGACGACGTCGTTTTTTCGCGCATCGGCAGAATCCCGAATGAAAACTTCGGCTTCCATCTTCTTCCTCTTCCTGCAGGCTGCTGCTGCTGCTAAATCCAAATCCCAACGTTCCAATCTCGTTTTCTAGGGTTTCCTTTTCCTCTCCCATCTCGAAGGATCTGGTATTCACCTGATCAATCGAGCGTCCGTAGCCAAGCACATCCCCGTCGTGCCTCGAAGCCTTAACGAGACTCCTTGCCCCCGCCGCGAGACATGCCCGCCGCCCCGGCCGCCGATGGCGACGGCGGCTTGAAGAAGTTGGAGTACCTATCTCTGGTCTCCAAGGTGTGCTCCGAGCTCGAGACGCACCTGGGCTTCGGCGACAAGGTGCTCGCCGAATTCATCACCGAGCTGGGCCGGAACTGCGAGACGGTCGACGAGTTCGATGCCAAGCTCAAGGAGAACGGGGCTGAAATGCCCGACTACTTCGTACGTACTCTTCTCACCATCATTCACGCGATTTTGCCTCCGAGCGATGGGGCCGATAAGCAGCAGGGAAGGAAAGGGGGCGATGGCGAGGGTGGTTCCAAGGGTCAGTTCAGGGCTTTGGGGATTGCTGACAGTAAAGATAGGGTGAAGGACCTGGAGAGGGAGCTTGAGTTGGAGGCGCAGCAGCGGAGGAGAGAGGGTGGAGAGTATGAGAAGGAAGAGAGAGATAGGGATAGGGAAAGGGACAGGGAGAGGGACGGAGAGAGAAGAGAGAGACACCGGGATAGATATGATAGGAGAAGTGAGGTAGGGCATAGGGATAAAGAAAGAGACAGAGACAGAGACAGAGATAGAGATAGAGATAGAGATAGACATAGAGATAGAGACAGAGAGCGAGACAGGGATCACGAGGAGGATGATAGAAGGGGAAGGCATAGAGATCGGTATGAGAGAAGTCGAAGGGATGGCTATGAAGATCATGAGGATGATAGAGAAGACACTAGAGATAGAAGGAATGGGAGGTATAATTCCGATGAACCGGAGCTATATAAGGTTTATAGAGGGAGAGTTTCTAGAGTGATGGATACGGGGTGCTTTGTTCAGTTGAGTGACATTAGAGGTAAGGAGGGGTTGGTGCATGTTTCGCAGATGGCAACCAGGAGGGTTGCTAATGCTAAGGATGTAGTGAAGCGGGATCAGGAGGTTTATGTGAAGGTGATTTCTATCTCCGGTCAGAAATTGAGTCTTTCCATGAGGGACGTGGATCAGGACACCGGAAAAGATTTGCTTCCGCTGAAGAAGAGTGAAAATGATGATGCTTATCGTACTAATCCAACTTCAGGGTCAAGGGATGGGCCTGTTGCCAGAACAGGTCTCTCTGGGATCAGAATTGTGGAGGAAGATGATGTGGCTCCATCGAGGCGACCCTTGAAGAGGATGAGCTCACCAGAGAGGTGGGAGGCGAAGCAATTGGTGGCTTCAGGCGTGTTGAAGGTGAATGAATACCCAATGTATGATGAGGAAGGGGATGGAATGCTGTATCAGGAGGAGGGTGCGGAGGAAGAGCTTGAAATTGAGCTAAATGAGGATGAACCTGCGTTTTTGCAAGGACAGACCAGATATTCTGTGGATATGTCACCGGTGAAGATTTTCAAGAATCCCGAGGGGTCTTTGAGTCGTGCTGCTGCACTGCAGTCTGCTCTTATAAAGGAGCGGAGAGAAGTACGGGAGCAGCAACAAAGAACGATGCTTGATTCTATACCAAAGGATCTTAATCGTCCTTGGGAAGATCCCATGCCGGAGACAGGTGAGAGGCATCTTGCTCAGGAGCTCAGAGGTGTTGGCTTGTCAGCTTACGATATGCCAGAGTGGAAGAAGGATGCCTTTGGCAAAGCATTGACTTTTGGGCAGAGATCGAAGCTCTCCATCCAGGAACAGAGGCAGAGTTTACCCATTTACAAGTTGAAAAAAGAACTTGTCCAGGCCGTGCATGAAAATCAAGTTCTTGTTGTTATTGGTGAAACTGGTTCTGGAAAAACTACTCAGGTTACTCAGTATCTGGCTGAAGCAGGTTACACCACCAGGGGTAAGATTGGATGCACTCAGCCTCGTAGGGTGGCTGCAATGTCTGTCGCCAAGAGGGTGGCCGAAGAATTTGGTTGTCGTTTAGGGGAGGAGGTTGGATATGCCATTCGATTTGAGGATTGCACAGGACCAGACACTGTTATTAAGTATATGACGGATGGTATGCTTCTTAGGGAGATTCTCATTGACGAGAACCTGTCCCAGTACTCAGTAATCATGCTTGACGAAGCACATGAGAGGACTATACACACTGATGTCCTTTTTGGACTGCTTAAGCAGCTCGTGAAACGTAGACCTGATCTTCGGCTGATAGTGACATCTGCCACATTGGATGCGGAGAAGTTTTCCGGTTATTTCTTCAACTGCAATATCTTCACCATCCCTGGTAGAACATTTCCAGTGGAGATTCTGTACACTAAACAACCAGAAAGTGATTATTTGGATGCAGCTCTTATTACTGTCTTGCAGATTCATTTGACAGAACCCGAAGGTGACGTCCTACTTTTCCTGACTGGTCAGGAGGAGATTGATTTTGCTTGCCAATCTCTTTATGAAAGGATGAAAGGATTAGGCAAGAATGTTCCTGAGCTGATTATCTTACCTGTTTATAGTGCCTTGCCCAGTGAAATGCAGTCAAGGATATTTGAACCTGCCCCTCCGGGGAAGAGAAAAGTGGTTGTTGCGACTAATATAGCCGAAGCATCTCTCACAATTGACGGCATTTATTATGTTGTTGATCCAGGGTTCGCAAAACAGAATGTCTACAATCCGAAGCAAGGTTTGGATTCACTTGTCATCACTCCTATTTCACAAGCGTCCGCGAAGCAACGAGCTGGACGTGCTGGGCGTACGGGGCCTGGTAAATGTTATCGCCTCTATACAGAGAGTGCGTATCGCAATGAAATGTCCCCTACCACTGTCCCTGAAATCCAAAGGATTAATCTTGGTCTCACTACTCTTACGTTGAAGGCAATGGGTATAAATGATCTGTTATCCTTTGATTTCATGGATCCACCATCGCCCCAGGCTCTGATTTCTGCCATGGAACAGCTCTATAGTCTAGGAGCATTGGATGAGGAAGGGCTTCTCACAAAACTGGGAAGGAAAATGGCAGAATTTCCTCTGGAGCCGCCCTTGTCAAAGATGCTTCTTGCTAGTGTAGACTTGGGATGCAGTGATGAGATATTGACCATCATTGCTATGATTCAGACAGGAAACATTTTCTACAGGCCTAGAGAGAAACAAGCCCAAGCAGATCAGAAGAGGGCCAAGTTCTTTCAGCCGGAAGGAGACCATTTGACCCTTCTTGCGGTTTATGAGGCTTGGAAAGCAAAGAATTTTTCTGGGCCATGGTGCTTTGAGAATTTTGTTCAGTCTCGATCCTTGAGGAGGGCTCAGGATGTCAGGAAGCAGCTCCTCACCATCATGGACAAGTATGTGTTCTCCTCTGTCTTTTAAAATCTTGTTCTGCTTCCAAATTGCAGTATAATTTGTTGCTGTTGTTGCATAAGCTTGTTTTTCTTGATCCATATTTTCAAGAGCCCAACTATATTTATATGACATGATACTATGACTTTTTGGTGATTAGACTTTCCTAGCTACTTCTTTTTGGTTCTGTTGAGTACCCATCTTACTGTGTAAATTTTTATAACCTGCCCCTCTACCTTTGTGCCATGCCGTAGTGAGTTCTTCTCAACTATGAACTTTACAATAATGCTGCCCATAGATCAAATCGTTATTTGTGTTGACTTGAGTTTGTGTTGTTTGTTATATTACTTGTTTCCATCCTTAAGAAAAGGTAACAAAGGTAAACTGTGCGGATTTCATTAAATGGATCTCGATGCACTCATTTTTCTCCTACTTCTTCTGTAGGTATGATTGTCTGCTATTCGCTTTTGAGCTACAGAATGAGTCATGTCTAGAGTTCTGTAAACTTTAGTTATACACCTGACTTTTGTGCCTTAAGGAGCACTCAGGTTAATTTGATTTTTGACAATGCATTTCAGGTATAAATTGGATGTTTTCAGTGCTGGAAAGAACTTCACAAAGATTAGGAAAGCAATAACAGCAGGGTTTTTCTTCCATGCGGCACGAAAAGACCCACAAGAAGGTTACAGAACCTTGGTTGAGAATCAACCAGTCTATATACATCCAAGTAGTGCTCTCTTCCAGAGACAGCCTGACTGGGTTATCTACCATGAGCTTGTCATGACCACAAAGGAGTACATGCGTGAGGTAACCGTTATTGATCCTAAGTGGCTTGTCGAAGCGGCGCCAAGATTTTTCAAAGTTGCAGATCCCACCAAGATGAGCAAGCGGAAGCGTCAAGAGCGTATCGAACCTCTTTATGACAGATACCATGAGCCCAATTCGTGGCGTCTCAGCAAAAGGCGTGCTTGACACGTATGATTTAAATTTCTGTTTGACTAGTCCTTGATTTTGCTTCCTCCTGTAAATGTTTATATTTTCCTTTTTGCAGAAGATAATATTGTAAATCTCCTTCGCTGAGGTATAATATTCATTAACTTTTCTGGTTTGACAGGCATCTTCTCTTTCTGTTTTCTGTTGCTTCCTATTGAACTTTTTGAGTTGAACAACACATTAGGCTTGTATCGATGATAATACTCAATGACGTACTAGTTTGATGATTCAAGTAGTTGTGGATGTTTGAGAATAGCTTGTCACAAGCATGTGCCCCTCTCCTGGAGATAATAATTGGGTCCTTTGAGTTCTATCTGCTTATAATTTTATGCTTGGCGAGTTGGCACATTTGAAGGACTCTTGCTGGCCAACTTTGAATGATACTTCATGACCCTATATCTTTTTCAATGCGTTGGTGCTTTGGATATATTTAAGGATGGTTTTGGACTAATAACTCTGAGAAGTGATCACTATCTATTTAATAAGAAAATGACAAATCTTCTATTCCATGCTCGTGAGGATTCAAGTGTTCCATTTAATGAGTGGGAAACTGTTGGTGTCTGAATGTAAATTAATCATATTAAGGGGGGAGCTGGAAGAGGATAAGTTTGATGTTCACATAAAAACATGTGAGAGAGGGTTTCCTGGTTGCTATTTTTGTTGACTGCCTTTCGTTAATGCTCTGGCTTGTGATGGACCTACCAGTGTTAGGAGGTTCTGCCTGTGAGGCTTCATAAATTCTCTGCTGCTATGTGATGTTTGCTAGTTAATTATCGATTGGTACTTTAATTCTTGTTTGGCCTTTCACTCTAATGACCAAGAATCCAATTTGTCACGCTTCTCAGTAGGAAGACCTGCTTGTATTTAGAATCTTCAAAGGAAAAGGAATTGGGAAGATTTCCTGTTCATTGTGAATTTTCTTGGGTAAATTTTCATTGTGATTTCTCTTTTACTGGGATTTAGTATGCCAAGTTTTCTCTATGTCTTGGCTTTTCACATGGTGATCTTGTTGTTAAATTCTTCCATGGTGTTGTTTTCCTGGATGACAGGCTGGAAGATTTTCTTATTGATGATATCGATGTTAAGGATAGTGGCGATATTGGGGATAGTGAGCAGTTATGATACTGATTGTGACCATGAGATGGAGCTGGAGCTTCTTATTATTATGAATTTAATAACTATGGATATGATGGTGGAAATAGGCTGATTTAGGGTGCGTTTAGCAATCATTCTGTTCCTGAAAACAATTTCTGTTCAGAAATGATTCTTTTTTATTCTGTGCTTGGGAACAATTTCTAAGCATTTGAAAGTGTTTAGTAACTGCTCAAAATTTCTATTCTTGGAATAGAAAAGGAACAGAAATGCGTTTGGTAATTGCATAAATTTTTTTTTATTAATAATATTTTGAATTTTTTAATATTTCTTTCTTTTTATGTACTATTATTATTATTTTTTCTTGTCCTTGCCATCACCCTTGCCCTCGCCCAGGCCGCTAGCCGCCCTCGCCGGATCTGGCAAGGGCGGTGGCGAGGGTCACCCACGCCCAATCTGGCGAGGGTGGCCCTCGCCTCGCCCAAGCGGCAAGGGACCAGCCCTCGTTGGCCCTGGCTTGTGGCCGATCGCCGAGTGATCGGCCACAAGCCGGGAAGAAGAAGAAGAAGAAAAAGAAAATTCTTTTCCATTTTTGATTCTTGTTTCTAGAATCAAGAACCAACTTTTTTTGCTTGTTGATTCCGTTCCAAAACTGATTTTGGGAACAAATTTTTGCAAATTTGTGCCCGGGAACAAAAAATTTACCAAACGGATTTCTATTTCAAAACTGATTATGGAACAAAAGAATAGAAATATTTATTGTTTGGCTGGTTGCCAAACACGCCCTTATCTTCTTTCTTCCTCTTCATGCATGCTGTGGCTTTTCTTACTAGGGCTTTGTTTGGGAAGCTGTGGTGGGGAGAAAATGAGAGATGGCTGTGGAAAATGTGGTAGAATTTGAAATTTTTGCGAGAAGAAAATCGAGGGAAAAGCAAAAACTTTCCTCCAGTTTCTTCTCATCTAGAATCCACATCCTTCCAAACATAGCATTAGCATCTTGCTATTCTGTTGCTAGTTAGGAGTTGTGTTGATCTTTGCCATACAAGTGTTTTCTTTGAGGCGCAGTGACTACAATTATGCATCCATCCGGATGTTTGATTCTGTTTGTGACTAACACCTCGAGCTTGGTCGAGCATTGTGCTGCAGTAACTAGAGTTAAATATGGTCATGTTACTGTTGTTGTGATTTACACCTTCAGCTAGGTGAACATTATGCTGCACCTAGAATTTTCATGTTTTTCGTTGAGTTGTAGATCATGAACAACTCTTTATATGATTGTTCCCTCTAAACCATGATGTAGGATTGGCGAATTAAAGGGAACTGAGAAGCATACTGAGCTTTCTTGTGTAGAAAATTATGTGGTTGTTGAAGGTTGGCAGCATGTTTTCCCTTATTTTTAGCCATGTCAATGACTAGAAGGTAAAGCTAAGTTGCTCAAGTTATCTGTATATATGACTTGTGTTATATATTCAGTTGGATGACGAGTTGGTTGCGGTATGGTTGGTCAACATCAAATACTGCGAAATGGTCAAGGACAGTTCCATCTTGTAGTACTGCAGTTCGACAAACCTCTTTTCATAGTGAAAATCTGTTCCCGAGTTGAATTACGCACTTCCAAGGTCCCTTGTTACTTAACACACAATTATTCTCGGCATCATGTCTAATTTACAGTTATCAGGACACTTCCAGCAGATCGCTTTTGATACTGCAGAGAAAACGAAAGTGCATTCCATTTTACAGTGGTTAGTCGGGCGATGACATCCTGTTGAATGTTGGATGCTATAATGCTAGATAGACCTTTCAGTGATAAGCAAAGCGTATCTTGACATCCGAGCTACATGGTTGGCCGCGGCATTTTGTCGTAACTTCCGACCACTTCCATAAATTGCATCTCTTCCCACCTCAGTCTATTTAAGAGCGCGCCTTCTAGGAATACACCAGTAAGTCGCTGTACAGGGCTGCAGTTTATTGATTTTCCCGCAAGCCAGTTCTCTCTCTCCTTGGTGTGCATGGTAACGATTCTGTGCTCGAAAACTGATTCTATTCATAAATGATTCTTTTTGATTCTGTGCTCGGAAATTAATTCCGAGTTTTTGAAGGCATTTAGTAACGATCTGAAATTTCCATTTATGAAATAAAAAAAGAATAGAAATACGTTTAGTAATGACACAAAATTTCTTTTTATTAATAATATTTTAATATTTCTTTTTTTCTTTCTTTTTTATTTTCTTTTTTTCTTCTCCCCCTTCTTGGCCATGGCTTGGCCGGTGAGGGCGTCGCGACCCTCGCCAGCCTTTTCTAGCCCTCGCCTGAGCTAGCGAGGGCCGCCCTCGAGGCTTGCGGCCTTAGCGAAGGTTGTCCTCGTCGGATCTGGCTAGGGCTGGATGTTTGCTGCCAGCCTTGCTAGATCAGGCGAGGGATGGAAAAGGCCGGCGAGGGCTGCGCCAGCCCTCGCTTGTGTTGCCGGTCGTCAGTGGCCGGCCAGGCAAGAAGAACCGAAGAAGAAGAAGAACAGTAAAGAACGGGAAAGAAGAAGGAAAAAAAAATAATTTCTTTTCCAATTCTGATTATTGTTTCTAGAATTAAGAAGCTATTTTTTTTTTCCTCTTGATTCAATTCTAAAATTGATTCTGGGAACAATTTTTTGCAAATTTGTGTCCAGGAATAAAAAGTTTATCAAACAAAATTTTGTTCAAAAAATGATTCTGAAAATAAAAGAACAGAAATTTTCACTTTTTGACAACTTGCCAAACGGCCCTCAAATTCCTCTTCTCTATTAGTTCATATGCTACAGACTAGGGACTAGCAAAATTAGAACAGAAACGCCGGCTGCGTGGGTAAAAGAATGGCATATTTCCCTTCAAGACTGTCATTCCTCCCATGTTACACAGAGAGCACTATATAAAGCACAGAATCTGACCGTCCTGTTTCAAATCCGTAAAGTTTCGATCGACAACATTGACAACGTGACGAATTTGATGACTCTTGGGTTTGTTCTTAGTGTTTTCCTTGCTTTGTGCACTCTTGAGCTGTCGAGGTTTGAGATGCTCGCACTACCCTTAATCCAGCAACAGTTCCTTTCTTCATAAATAAACTAAGAATCGATTCTGCACCCCCGTTGTCCCTTTTCCAAAAGCTAAGCATCGCGAATGGCTCTCTCGGTGCTCGTTTAGATTCCACTAATGACTTGCAAAATACTACTAAAGAAGATAATGACCATCCTTCGAGTTAAAGCCACATGACCATTTGCCAAAAGTTATGCTTCTCGCCAGTGTGAACCGCATCCTTGGTCGAACAATCTTGTGGGATCTCACCTTCCCCTCTACGGACAGATTCGCGCCGAATTTAGAACAGAGCAGCTCTACCACATGTCGACGACAAGAGCTTGAGCTGACAACTCAAAAACGTCGATGTCACGGAATTGGAGTTATCTCATATCCATGCACGAACGTAGCTGTCGTATATAATAGACAGCTTTGGAAATAAGCACTTCAGCGCCATTGAATTTCATTTATTGCCGCTTTTACTCCATCTCAAAGATGTTTGTCCGTCACAAATTATAAGTCAAAAAGGATAGTCAAGTGCTTAGTTTTTAATTCAAGGTGTTGAGTGCAATAATCCTGATAGTCATGGGGTGAAATGCATTGTTCCCTTCTACATTTGAACACAATACATGATCAGGTCACTCAGTAACCTCCTAAACATCTGATTCAGATTGATTTGCGTCACCCGCTCTGAGTAAGTATGGTTGATGTCATTCACCAATCTTTCTTCCAACCATGTAAAGCAATCAGAGTTCAAGATTCTCCATCTTTTTGGGAAAGAGCCAACGTCCTGGAACAATCGAATTAACAAGTCCGGTGAATACCATCAAGATCTGCAGGTATAAGACAACGTGGATTTCGGTTGGTCACAGCTTAAAAGGGTGGCTCCAGTTTCACGCGATGATTTAAATTTAATTCAGCTGCAATCTTTCTGGAATAGTAGAGCACACACCTGGGCCATTCTCTTTTAATTCCCTTGAACAGCATACTGCCAGGCCATCTCCTCCATACCTTTTTCCATCTTTTTCGCCCTTCATACTTGTTTATTCTCTCTGATATACTTCAATCAGAAATAGTATCCATATGGAACCGACAACACAATCTTTCTTATTCAGCAAAAAGAAACTGCACATCTTTCTCTGATGCCTTCTTGTATTTGGAAGCAGGCTCTCTCTCTGTCCTGCAAATCACTGAATCACTCCCTCTTTCCTAGCTCAACTCTGCATACATACACACCTGCACGCAGAGAGAGGGAGAGAGAGTGAGAGGGTAGAAAATGAAAATTAAGCTTGTTGTATGGTTGTTTTGCATGGTGTCTGCTCAAACCATTCTTATCTTGGCTGCCGAATGCTTCTCCGAGCCACCCATCTCAACCCACAATACACAAGGTCAGGAAGTTCGAGGTAGGGATATCTTTCCTCTCCATCCTTCATTGCCACTAATTAGTGTATTATAAAATTGTCAGAAGCCACCATTACTCCAGTGGAAAATGCTGCCGCAACCTATGCAAATTTAAATGAGACCGGTGAATTTTCAAAAAACGCTGATGGGAGGCTTATGATTTCCGTTACGAGAAAAGGTTCAAAAGGGAAGGGAGCTTATGGTGGTGCAAATATTGTCCATCGACCACCGCGTCCTACAAATGCTGCATCATCCTCTGCTGCACCTTATTTCTTAATACTCTCAGTGGTATTGGCAACTTTCGGTTTGATCTGTCCTTGTCACTTCGAAGGGGCTCACTGTGCTTATAGTAAATCTTAATTTCGGACCATATCTGTTCTCAGCCTCTCATTTGTGCTTGTCAATATTGCCTTTTTTGGGAATTTGACTGTTGTTTTAGTCCATTGAAGTTATGGCGGTTGGTTGCGTTACCGTTGTGTTATGAACAGAACTTTCTGTGATACAAATCTGGCAAGTCTTAGCTCTTAACCTTGATAATTTAATTCTTCATACCAGGTTTCTTTCTCTTGCTCTCTTTTATTTAGACCTGCCAGCCCCACTGACGATTAAGGCCAAGTCTCCTACAGCTTCTTGAGCCATCACAGCACAAGCTCAACAAACCATACAAAATTCAAATGCAATTTTAGAAATGAATGCGAAGCAACATGTTCAAATTCGAGAACTTCCCACTTCAACGATGCATTTGTATTTCAGCAGGCGAAAGTGGACAAAGCTCACAGACCGGGTAGTACTTATAGAGTCAGTTAGGACCTTCATATCAGAAGTAGCTCTCTGGTTGAGTTGTTCATTTAGGCTTAGTTTAGCACCTCATCCATGACAATAGATCTCAGGAATCAAAAGCAGAAAAGCATATCTAGCTTTAGATTATAAATTGAACTTCAAAATATAGTACAAATTCTCTGAGTCCTGTGCGATGCGCGATGCGCGATGCATACTGCGATCCCATTGCGGCATACAGCCGCATTGGTGCACTTATGCATGACGAATGAATAATATGTGCAAAAGATTTCTTTGAGGAAACTAGATAAAAGGAAAGAAAAAGTTCTTTTCCATTGGTATTAGAAACCGAACACTCAGTCGTCAAGCTTGCACCTTTTTCGTGGTGACTCACCAGGGAAGTCGTACAAGAGTTTCTCAAACAGTTTCATGTGCTCTGTTTGCAATGAGATAGCAACAGACAAGCTCCCATCGCTGGTTGGGCTAGGCAATATGAACGATAATCCCTCATATGCAATCCCGCCAGGCCCCATGAAGATAGGGCGGCCCCAACCAAAGTCCGCATCATGGATCGGCAACCTGACCCAACTAGTAATGCCCAGATTTGGACACCTAAAAGTATGCGCCCCACGAACCAGTGCCGAAAGATCAGGCTGGAGCTCCAAGTAATCAAGGGCAGATCTTAGGTAATGGTCGTCCATTCTCACCAATGACTCACGGATCTTCTGTGCAGCATACGATACTTGTTTTGATTGGAGATTGCCTGCAACAGCAATTGGTGTGGCTGTAAAGATCACATTGCCAAAATAGCCCCGTGGAAGTGGTGGAGACAATCTCATCCGTCCATCTGTTGCAATGTACAATTTAGTGTCTTGATCATCAGCAAGTCCGCGTGCTCTGCACGCACATCTCCAAACATGACCTGCCAACATTTCATAGGAGCTATAACTAGCCGTGTTTCCATTTTCTAATTCTGCCTCTGTCTTCAGGGTTCCTAACTGTTCCCGAGTAACTTTGAAAATAGAAACTGTAGTGCTATATTGAGATGAATTAGTAGATTCAGGAGAAACTCGCAATGCAGGTGGAGACTGGTATTCGATATGAGGGAATTGCGGCTGTGGTGGGCTACGGGCGCGCAGAAGAGTCCGGTCGATAAATGGAGGGAGCTTAACGTCAAGTCCACGAGCCAAATCAGACCATGTGTTCACAAAGTGTAGACCAGATAATCCATCGGCCACATGGTGCTGCATGCCAACACCAAGCGAAACTCCCCCACACTTGAAGTATGTCACCTATATAAAGGAAACGATCGAAATTAATAACACCGAAATCTTATTTAAACCCAACTACTTGATGAACTGGTAACTGCTATGCTTGATAAAACCATAGCTGAAAGAAACCAAAAAGTTGGTACAAGATGACCCGCTTGGTTCCCTCGCTTGTATTTTTAGGAAGGGAGAGAATCATCGAACATTACTGTCAAAATCAAGGTTCAACTTCTATTTGAGGTTTCAAAAGTAATCCCTGGACAAAAGCTCACAAAGTATGATGAGAAACACATGAGTACAAGGACATCCGAGAGCATATGGTTCTTGAAAGCCAATTATGTTTACGTTAAGTACTCCCACGTTTGCTGCTAGACACAGTGACTCCCCTTCCATCATTAGTTTTAACTGATCATTTTTTGTTTTCCTTCAATTGCAGTTGTAGAACCACAAATCGTCATTTCAGCTATCTCTATCTGATAATCCTACTGACCTTGAATCATCATGAGTATCATCAAGAGTTTATGAAAATCCAACCCCACCACATAAAGTCAACCTTCCTTAGCAAAAGAATGAACCACGAAGCAAATTCTAGGAACAGAATCAAAAAGAGAAATCACACCTGTAGTACCAAAATAGGGTACGAGGATATCCCATCAGAGTAATCCACAGGGGGAATAAGCTTCCGGAGCTCCATAGTTGGCGCGAAATCCCCGAAATCATCGACCACCGAGCTGGTCTCAGCCTCAACAAACAGCACACCCTCGGCATTGCAGTCGATCTCGATCCGGCCATCTTCGTCCCTCTTCAATCGCCCAGCCATTGGGTAAAACAGCACCAACGCTCTGCTCAGTGCCTCTTTCAGCACTCCGGAATCGAAGAAGTCAGCTGCTCCGGTCGGCCGGTAGAAATACACGCTAGGCGTGTGCATGCTCGGGATCACCAAGTCCACGTTGGCATTCCACAGGGTACATCTCGGCATGTCCCCAGCCGGACACACCGTAGTCGACTCTCTGATATTGATGATCATTCTCGTTATTCGGGCGCCTCTATGCTAATGTTGTGTATTGAACCGGAGGATGCGAGACTGCAACACACATTTGAGAAACAAGAATGGCAAAAAGAATCAAGTCTTTATTGAGCTTCCACACCGTAGTCTCCATCAGAAAGTTGGTGAAACCAAGTGGTTAGCTTAGCTTTCTCTATCGACGTGTGTTTGTTGTGGACAAGCCATTCATCCCAAGTTGACCAAGACGTTACAAGATTCCCACTTATTAAAAAATCTACAATTTTTCTAGAAATGAATTAGCTGGAACACGGAAGCCTGCATTGGGAGCTCATTTGAACAGGTCAACCTCAACTCAATAAAGAAAACGAATATTCTGGCAATTAGACCCACAAATTTGTTGCTGTGCTCAAGCAAAATCTCTCTGAAGAAGAACACAAGTTCAAGGTGTCAAGCAGCAGTGATCTCTCGACGTGATCTGCCTAAGAAATGACGGCGAGGAACCTAATAACATGTCCAAATGAAATGCGAACAGAGGAAGATAAAGAGAGAAATGCAAGAGCTGCCCACTTCACTCAACACAAAAGTGCTTCCTGTGAACTTACCAAGAACCACCCGTGGGCTTCAATGGAGGCAAACTATGTCCGTGCTGCAGAGCAGAAGAAACCCAAGAAGAGGAGGAAGGATACAGAGAGAGAGAGAGAGAGAAAGAGAGAGAGGGAGAAGTGGAGGTGGTGTCTTAGTTGGTGAGGGTGCGTTGGAGGAGTTCCAACTCCTACAAACAAAAGTTTTCAACCGGCGAAAAAGGCGTGCAAGAATGACTGTCGTTTCACCAAACCCGTGCTATTGACTCCTGCCCAATGGATGGGCGCCACGTGGCCTTAACCCCTTCTGGATTCTGAATCGCGCATCCAATTCGCTAAAACGTTTGGTCGCTGTTGTATCCAAAACGTTGGCCTCCAAAGTGACAAATGAAGGGAACAAAGACTTAATTTTCCTCCATTTAGTTTCGAACCAAATTTCTGTAGACAAAAACATGTCGATATTAGAAGTATAACCGAGAAAAAGTGAAATAGATAAATTAACTGATGAAATCATTCGAGATAAGATGACTTTTCGGCATTTGTTTCGTTTTTATTGTCCTTTTTTTTTTGTATCATCCTACTAAGTCATGATTTGTTCTAGTCGAAATGGGTGACGTATGAGACGCATCTAGGTTGATATACCAAATGAGTTTACAAAGGTGAAATTGACACATCATGAGTGAGTTTTTGATGACTCAAATCATATCTCAGCACTTAAAACAGGAATTAGGCATCGTTAGTGTCCCCGTGGCAGTGACAAAGGCCAAGGCCAAAGCCTTTCTGTGGTTGGAACATTGATTGGGCTTTGCATGGAGTGAGATGCAGAAGGGATAAATTAGGATTGGGCCCATGGGCCCTTGTTGGGCCTTTGGGAGAGTATGGCCATGCCATTTGCTCTTTGCCATCTTCATGTCATGGCTTGTCACAGAAATCATACTTGAATGTTCCTAGACCGAGGATATATAGCACTTTAACCCTCAACATACTTGAGAGGTTTAACAAACATTTTTTTATGAAGGTGCAATGGATCTCGCCTTCAAATAACAAGATTTCCTTACTCCGAATAACATTCGGGGGTGTCTATCCTGAACCACTCTGTAAGTAGAGAAACCGTACTCAACATAAGGAGATGGGGTGATTTATGTACGTTCACAGATATTAGTAAAGCCAAAAGATTTGGATTTCTTATATAATGCGCACACCAAAAAAAAAAAGACCAATTTGCAAGATTTGCTTTGAAATAATGACCTAGACAATTGAACAATGGGGTCATATTTAAACATTCAACCCGACTTTCAGAAATGACCATGGTAAATCGGGCGTTGTGATTCTACAAAATATCTCTACATAGATAGGAATAGGGTTGTTGGATGTCTTCATTGATGGAGACCCTTTCATCTCATTTTGATTGTTTGAATTCTTGTGGGACAAAGCTCTAGAGAGCATTTAAGTGCATTCGTTTTTAGACCAAAGACCTTTTGCATGGCTGCTTATTCTTTGGGGCCAGAGACATTTTGGATGAGGATACCCAATTGGACTTTTGGCTTATTTTGGTCATCCCACAAGAGGAGCCTACCTTCGAGTGGGGTGATATTATCATCGGAGGGTTATCACACCGACGACTACATCATTGTTATTGTCATGCACAAATCATAGAAGTTTAGAGGTCTTTAATGGCTCCATAGTTTATTCGCTTGTAACACATTTTTCGTCACGAGAAATAGTTTTTTCATAATAAAATCTCCTTTGGAATAGTGAAGTATGACGAGAAAATTCATCAACTCCTTTAATGATTCCCCTCTGTCCCACTCTCTGCTTGTATTCCATCTTTTTTCCCTTTGTTCATTAATTCTAAGATGAGAAAATCTGGGTCCATCGTGTGAATGTGCTAAAAACTATTCTGTTCAAATGACAAATTCTTGCGGAAGACGCTCAAAATGAGGTCGAGAGAAGATAACAAGCCAATTCAAAGCACAACCAAGCATGTGAATGCTTGTGAATGAACACGACCATTTGCATAGAAATGGTCAAACATGTTTGGTGGTATTAGAAGCTGAGCTTGAAAGTGTGGTAAACGTCAAACTGATTAACGGTATTAATTAATAAAAAAATGAACCAAATGATCATGATGCCTTAAAATAGCTAAAGGTTGAATCTTGGAAGGTCACAAATGGAGGAGGACGTATAGGAATCACTGAGAATTAGTCTGCAATCGTAGAGAATATACCCCCAAATAAGTCCATAGCAGAAGCCCTCATTCACAACAAGATAAAGGGTAATACCAAATTCAATCCCACATCTTTCACGTTACCAAATTCGATCCTCTATATTAAACGAATTTTTATCTCAATAATCTTATTTAAATAAAGCGTTTAGAAAGACGATTCACAAAGCGATGTGCCAAGTACTACATTGGTATCAATTCAATATTACTCTAGCATTTATCAGCGTTGACTGCTTAAAATCACTCTCTCTCTCTCTGTTGAATGGTATAATCACGATGAAATGGGCTGTTTGCCTTATTTAAATAGTAAGTCTCACCCAACATCAAAAGCGAAGTCATCATTAAATAACAATAATGGGGCTGCCCCTAAAGGAAGCGTTAAATCAAGATTCAAAGGGCCAATAAAGCCGAGCGACGGGTCCTTCGCCTCTCCTACTCTCAAAGTCGCGTCCCTTCCTGCTAAAGCGTGTTTCCAATTTGTCCTGCCCATTGATCTTTTCAAAACCCACCTTCCAAGTTCAAACACCACAACCATAAGCAAAAGCCTTTGTGTATATATAAAGGGAGAGATATTCTGGGTACTTGGGATTGTGGGATCTTTTTATACTCGTATAATCTGTTGCTTTTCATTTTCTTCAGTCAATATCATTTGTGAGGAGGCATGGCTTGCGCTGTTGGTTTGATGGGCAAGACCGGGTCATATTGGATTCAACTCAAGAACAATGAAAGGACGACGATGAAGAAGAGGAAGGCATGTGAAAATGGGGTTAAATTCTCTTGCTCCTATTCTTCTTCCGTTGGGGATCCATACAAGACCCTCAGAATTCATCGTGGTGCTGCTGAATCTGAGGTCAAGAAGGCCTTTAGAGGGCTCGCTTTGCAGGTCTCCTCTGCATATGACAGTTCACTTATGAATCAACTGATTTAGTTTGGCAATGGTTTTCCACGTAATTAAAGTTGCGAACTCAAACGTTGCAGATTCATGGTTCTGCCACTTTTTTTTATCAAGATCGTTGATGGGTTTTTGGCTTTGTTCCTGTGTTTTTTTCAGTATCATCCAGACGTATGCAGAGGAAGCAACTGCAACGTGCAGTTTCATGAAATCAAAGAAGCATATGATGTAAGCCAACGATTTCACCTTGATGAGAGTCATTCATGAGTCATGCAAAGATCAAGTTTAACTTGGTTATACATGATTGGTGTTATGTCCAACGGCAAGCTTGTCGACTCTGTTTTGGTACCAAAAGAACAAGAAAAAATCTCTCGCTTATTTTTCACCAATTTCAGTGATAATGTATAAGTTTCTAGAGCTTTCGTAGGGACTGGCGGGTCAGGTTTGTTGGGTTATTTTTCTCAGTTGTCTTAGCTAAAATAGTGAAAAGAGATTATGATGATCATTGGTATCAGCAACTTATCCAATTTTTTCCTGCATCCTGCCAACACGGACAGCATCCAATTTTTTCCTGCATCCTGCCAACACGGCCAGCATCGGAAAGTGACATAGACCTACCCACAATCTCTAATCGAGGCCCTAGTGACTTCTTACCTTTTTTCTTTTTCATATATTATTTGGTCAAACAGATTTCTGAATTATGCTTCTGAATTCTACTGTGCTTTATGGATCTCGATACTCTTGGCTAATCATAGTCTTTTCTCAATGTTTCTGGTACAGTTTGTGATGAGCAATTTGAGAGGAGAGTCGAATGGTCTGCAGATGTATGAGTCGGAAGACCAAGGGATCGATGAGCTGATGAGAGGGACGGACGATCCAGATTGGGATTTGTGGGAAGAATGGATGGGATGGGAAGGAGCGGGAATTCGCGACTACTCATCACATATCAACCCTTACATTTGATCATCTCAACCCAGGGGTTGTGTTTGTGCATATCATATATGATGGAAGCGGGGCCCGAGTCATTCCTTTTTCTGTATATATGTACCATAACAAAACAAAGGTTATGGCTTCGGCCATTATATAGTTGAAAGAGTGACCTCAAGGTGTTCGTAAGAGAACATGACATGAGAGTAAAGTATATAAAGTTTCTTATTAATGTATTAATGTCTATTTCTTTCCCAATTAAGGCAAGAAACCCTAGATGCAGCAACAATTGTCTTTGTTAACACATTTCCCGCTGGTGGTGTCACCAAATAATGATTGCAGATGTTAATGCATTCCTCTACAAAGCAATTCTGGGCATGGAATGGAGGTTTTGTGCATCCTTGGGCCTCTCCTTACTTGACACCTGTTTTAGGAAACAGCAAAAAGAGGAAAAGAAAGTAAAAAAGAAGAACAAGAAGAAGAAAATAAATTAGCAGCCATAAAGATATTGGGGCAAAAAGGGAGAAGAAAAGCAAGTTCGTGATTTTTAAAGTGGTGAGCATCAGGACAGAAGACAGAAGAAACGAACTTCATCCTGTGACAGCAATTGAGATTTTATTGAAGTATGTCTTTGTCTGAACCTCAAACATGTCTTGCCAAATGAAAAGAAGGGCCTCAAGAGACGAGGGCACAATATATCTCAGCATAGTCATAGTGAGAGGAGCCTTTTTCAGCACCATTAAAGAACTAATTATGAGGAAAGAACTTGGAAAGGAAAAGTAGGAAATTTACCAAATACGAGGCTTTTGTCTTTAGTGTGTGGAATACGGAGTTAAAATCAAACTATAAAAATCTTACTCCTATTTGGCTAATTACGGAAGTTTTCAAGGATCCTTGTTTTCTTTTTTTGGGTCAAACTTCAAGGATCCTGGTCAATCAATGCATTCTATGAGCAATTTTTGCCTGTTGGCCAAAAATGTAGGCCTCGTTTTGTTCAGCATTCCAAAATGGATTTTGGGATACTAAAGCCGCTTGGCTAAATGGAAATGACGTTTCGTTTATTTCTTGCTCCACTTTGAGAAAATATAATTGCCTTTATAAAGGCCTTTAAATGACTTTAACCCAGTGCAAGTCTAGAGGTTATTTGGAAAGTAGCATTTCTGGAATGCAAATAAACTTCTTTTCCTTCCAACTTTACTCTCGTTAAACTTTCATCATTTTGAAAAATGTCCTTCCCTAATGTGATGTCATCAGCTAGGTTTTAGGCCACTATGGTCGGCTAGCGAGGTCGTATGTGGTTCCTAGCGAGCCAGATTTGACGACGGCAGTCTCATCTGAGATCAGGCGACCATAGACAACGTGACCTGTGGTTCGACGACGATTGCCTTGCCCTAGGTTGCGCGACCCAAAGCGACGGCTTGGGTTTGCGCATCCCAGGTTGCGTTGCCTTTAGCCCTTTAACCCAAAAGCATTTTCATTTTCCCAAATTTTTTTTCCAAAGCTGAACCGAACGGATCTGTAGCTGCATATCTTTTTGTTCCTTATGCAACCTAGGGAAAGGCTCAATTGATGATTGAAGTACCTTGGAATCTTTAATGTCTCTTAGTAGTCTCCACTTTACCATGCAAATCACTGAATTAGGGTCAAAGCACTCTTGCGAAAAAGCTAGTGTCAATATAAACATTAGAGGCACAATACAATCAATTAGTGATATTAAGGTATCAAGGTTAGTTTTGATGAATTTATCCACAATAAGTGAAAACCATTTATGCAATGAAAATAAAATTATCCAAATCAAGATTAAAGCATTTAAGAAGAACTCTTTTACTTTTTTCGTAAATTATGAAATGTAGATAGCTTTTTCATAAAGAATGTAGATAGATTAAGTCTTTAATAGACTTGATCATGGACTTAACAGGTTGCTAAACTAGAGGTAAAGTTTGAGCGGGCTCGAGGTCTTCCCAATATAGAACGAGTGATTTGCAACCCTTTAAACTTCTCTAATCTTTGTCCATTTTGGTGGATCCTGTTTCGTCCTTTTCTGAGAGAAATCACCCGTCCTAAAATCACAACGCTAATGATGAGGAAACTTCACCATAGAAAGGAGGAAAAAGGGTTCGAATGATGATGAACTTTGCCACTGTCATGAGGAAACGAACGAACGACCAAGAAGACAAGCACACGCTCTTCTTGCCGTCATTAGCTATTGAAAAAAAGAACAAGCGATAATAAAACTACGATCCACCGTCGCAGAGGGGAAGAAGAATTCAATAGAAGCTGCCAACCGATTAACGAACCCTCCGGAACGGGAAAATCGTACATCGAGAGAGATAAAGACAACCCTCTTCGTAATCCCGAATTTCCCACTTCGCCTCCCGCTCGGAGATCGGATCAAGAAGTGCCCACTTCGAAAAGCTTCCGCCTTTGTGCTCAAGTCGCACCCTTTTTCCCATTTTCAATGATGGCTCATTGATCATCGATTTGGGTTTCATCGACTCCGCCTAAGGTAAGATAATTCATCTTCGCAGTCGCGTGTTTGTGGGTTCAGCTCAAACCCAGTTGCGTAGCTGTCGTTTGACTGCAATTCAGGTTATGGGAAGTGAGATGGCTTTTCTGTGTGCTCTTTCTAATGAAAAGATCGAGCTTCCGGTGTTAAAAAGCTGATAAAACCGTGGAGCGGAAGGTTACATGCTTCAATGGTTAGCTGGGATGGCAGGAAGACGACTAGTTTCATGTTGCGTTTCTGTTTTTTTTCCCGTCCTTGTGAACATGATGATACTCCTTTTTGCTGAACAAATTTTATTTGCTGTTCTTGCTATGTGATGATGGGAAAACTTGAGGAAGGATAAATTTATCTTGTCGTAGAAGGAGATTTGAATGTCTGACGTACTAGGCTTTTGATCATTTTCTGTTGATGATCCAAATTCCAGACACTCTAGTAGAAAATGTCCGAGTGCTGCATAATGAGGAACGGGAGTTAAGTTAAATCGGAAGTATCTGATAGTTTTCTAATAAAAAAATACAAATGTTTCGTAATCACACATTATAAAATGCTCCCCTTCATAAATCTTGATGTAGAAGTAGAACAGTGTGGCATAATTGGCTGAACATGTGTTCTACATACGATCTTATGAAACCCACCGGTTTTATCTGTTGTCCATAATCCATCAGCTAGCTGAACATGCATGACATAAAGATGCAGAATTGAATGCGATTCAAAGACATTTAGAGCTACTTTTCGAAAATGGCTTTTTATATACTATTCGATAGATTAGAATTCCACTTGATACTCTTGATCAACATCATGATTGTCTAGGTTTTGGACTTAACTAAGGCAGGAAGAACTGTGAGAGGACAGTGTAAAACTTCACTAATTTTGTGGTAAATTTAGTTATCTGTGAAGAGTGAGCCAACGAACACAGAGTTGTCCCTATTAGGTCTTTGCATTCCTTTGCTATTTAATATGCTGTCTCTTTTGGAATATTACAGACAAATAATGCCTAAAAGCTGAAATGAAAGGAAAAGGCAATATTTGCCACGGGCAATGACATGGTGGTTAATGTCAGATACTGGCATCAATTTCTGCTCACGTATATAGAAAGGCTCTAAGCATGTTGGCAGGGTTTGAACTATCCAAAGTCAGAGCTTCCAGATTCGTTGACATCTTCGCCTTTCTCTTTCCTCTCGAGTTAGGTGTTACCATAAGTAAAAGGAATTTATGTATTAGTTCTCTTTGGTGGTTTGAGGACTTTCTGAGTTAAAAGGACAGTAGATATATACAAAACAGATGATCTGGCATCTAAATATGCTCTTAAAACGTGAAATATTTCTGCTAGTTCCAATGCCAGTGATCTGATGCTTTTAATCGTTTGGTGTATTGCAGCATTTCAAGTTTATTCATGGCAGAGCTCCAAGAACGCCTCCTCCCGCCAAGACCTGCGTCAGCTGTTAGCCTTAAAGAAGCATCTCATCGTTCATTTGTGTTTGGGCGTCAGCCTTTCCAAGGCATGGATGTTATAGGTCTTAAGAAACGTGGTCAAGGTCTTCGGTCATGGATTCGTGTTGATACCTCTGGGAATTCTGAGATCATTGAGGTTGACAAGTTCACAATGATGCGCCGTTGTGACCTTCCAGCCCGTGATTTGCGACTGCTTGATCCATTGTTTGTTTATCCCTCTACAATTCTTGGGAGAGAGAAGGCTATAGTTGTTAACTTAGAGCAGATTCGATGTATTATCACGGCAGATGAGGTGTTGCTTTTGAACTCCCTCGATAGTTATGTGTTGCAGTATGTGGTGGAGCTACAACGCCGGCTGACAACAGCTGGGGCGAGTGAGGTTTGGCAACCAGAAGGTGCAGATTTGAGCAGAAGGAGAGGAAGTAGAAACTTTGATGATTTGTTTGGCAACACCTCCCCAGATTATTTGCCTTTCGAGTTTCGGGCCCTTGAAGTTGCTTTAGAAACTGCTTGTACTTTTCTTGATTCTCAGGTTTGTGATATGATGATGTTAAGACCTATATCCTATACTTGCAAACTCTTTCATTTAATTCACAACTTCTAAATGTTACGTGGCTTTGGTACCAATGACAGCATACCTTTTAGGATAAATGCACTCTTTACAAGTTCGGGTAATACATGGGGTGGACTTTTGTCTTTTGTTTTTGGCTTGAGGGTGGAGTACATCGAGAGGGAATGATTGTGTTTTAGAGAAATTAATGAAAAAATCCGTTTAATCATTTGTTACTCTCCTGAGACTTGCAGGCAGTTACCAACATCTTGACTCTCAGTATCCTGAGTATGAATATGTAGATATTGTACTTTGTAAGGTTTTGTTAATGATTCAGGCTGTACCTGGTACGATGGAATTAACTGACATGAAACTTATAGAACTTGGGGGGAAGTTGATTTTTCCCCAAAGTCCCATACTTGTCAAATGCTTGCCATTCTATCTCCTTAAATATTGCAAGTGCATCTAGATAACGGAGTATGTGCGTTTTAAAAATTTACTCATTCAGTAATGTAAGTGCATTGAGGTAAAAGGAATACTGTACATCTTCAAGATTTACAATTCTTAAGCATTGCAATATTTGAACATATAAATTTTTATAACTTAGAATCTGAACTGTGGTCATGAAAAATTCAGGTACATATCACATGGAAGGATACTTTTTGTGAAAAGCTGTCACTCCTGTAGTCTTTCCCCACATTGTTGCCATTCATGTGTATACTTACATGAGTACTTTTGAAGAGAGCTTTTTCATAATATGATGCTAATTGGTAGTTAAACTTAAGTCATGGCCAAGACATAGAAGAGTTTCCTCCCTTTGGGAATTGGAATACTGGTGATATGAAATGGGATCACTAAAAGGATGGGTGAGATCGGTGGATGGACTGCAATTTAGAGTGGTTGATGCTTCTTACATATGAAAGTTGTTGTCGCTTATGTTGGCATGTTCTCATTTTTGTACAATTGTTTCTAATTAATGGCTGTGTTCTCAAATTTTTTGAAGGCAGCAGAACTTGAAATCGAAGCTTATCCATTGCTGGATGAGCTAACTTCGAAGATTAGTACATTAAATTTGGAGCGTGTTCGACGTTTGAAAAGCAGACTTGTGGCATTGACCAGGAGAGTTCAGAAGGTAATCCCTGTTCATGTTTCATGCTTGTCCTTCCTAATCCGACTACCTTTCCTTCTGCTCGGACTTATTGGCTGCACTGGTTTTAGGTTAGGGATGAGATAGAACAGCTAATGGACGATGACGGAGACATGGCTGAGATGTATCTCACTGAGAAGAAACGAAGAGTGGAGTCATCGTACTATATTGATCAGTCTTCGATCGGCTACAGGTCCAATGATGTTGCACCATCTCTTTCTGCTCCTGTTTCTCCCATTTCCTCACCTCGTGATGGCCGAAAGCTTGAGAAGAGCCTAAGTATAGCAAGGAGCCGGCATGAGAGCATGAGGAGTTCAGAAAGCTCTACAGATAGAATAGAAGAGCTGGAGATGCTGTTGGAAGCTTATTTTGTTGTCATCGATAGCACTTTGAATAAGTTGACTTCGGTATCACCAGTCTCGCTATCTATTTTAAAATCTTCTTTCATATATACTTGGTATAGAGGAAAAATATTAATCACTTTGTTTGTTATGCATTTCAGCTGAAGGAGTACATTGATGACACAGAAGATTTCATTAACATTCAGCTGGTATGCCCGTTTCTTTATCTTCTTGTTGAATGATAATTTTCATAACTTATGTCCTCTGGGGAAATTGGCTGTGGGGGTTTAAGAATTGTAACAAAAAAGTTGCTGGGCAAAGTGGGTGGGACTCTGCCATATATAGCTTGGTCTTGACAGTGTAGCTGCAACATATACGTGTTGCTACTTATTTGTCATCGTCGCTACTGAGGCAAAGAACTAAATAGATGTTGAAATTCACTAACGTTGAACCTAAGAAGGAAAGTACTTAAAAGTTCATATAGCTAAATGGACTTTTGTAATGGTAGGAAATTCACATTTATGAAATTCGCTGGAATTTTGTCATTATACGTACCCGCTGTAAACTTAGAAGTTTATGGTCGTGTCTATATGAATTTTTACTTTTTGCTTTTTATTTAATTTAAAATATGTGATGGATTCATTTTGACTTTCTCTTGTCCCAAAACACCAGAAACTTTCACAATAGACTAGTATTGACACGTAGAATCATGCATGATTATTTCCTAATTTGTTAAATTTGATAATATTTTGTATTTTGGTGGGAAAGCAAAAATTTGCTTATTGCTGTTTAAAAAGCTTAACCCCACAGGATATTTTAAGATACAGCAGAGCAATTCGGACTTGCCTTTTTTCTTTCTCTTTCCTTCTCTCTACACTTCTGTTTTGTTTTATTTTTATACTTTTTATGATATTTCCTGGCTTGCTCGAAGATGCTCTAATCACGGACCTTGTGCTTGCAGGACAATGTCCGAAATCAGCTGATACAGTTCGAGCTGCTGCTGACTACTGCGACTTTCGTTGTTGCTATCTTCGGCGTGGTGGCGGGGATTTTCGGGATGAACTTTGACATCTCAGTCTTTGACAATGCTGATGCATTTCAGTGGGTCCTCAGTATAACAGGAGTATGCGGTTTAGTCATTTTCAGTGCATTTGTGTGTTTCTACAGGTACAAACGACTCATGCCTCTATAATGTGTCGGGAATCTCTAGATCTTTGACGGATTGAATTCGTCATTGATATTCTTTTGTATGGCTGCGCATTCCAGCCCTGTAGATGACATGGAGGAAGAAGAAAAACGTGGAAAACACGAGTTCTTATTGTCAGTTCTTTCAATGTGAGCTCATACCGAAACTGCATAAACAAAACTAAACCTCAAAAGTAGTTGTATTAAATGCAATGTCGATGAGGAGGCTAAGAATGTGTGATGTGGTCTTAAAGTTTTGAGTTCATAGAGTCTCAGCCGTTAAGATAACGCTCGATTCAGATCCAGGTCGATGTAGGGCTTGTTTGGTTTAACCATGGATTTGAAAGGGCAATCAAATGTTATGGGTATCTTTTGGCAAGACTGTCAAAGAAATTGGTCGTGCTTTCAAGAGGCAATGGTGCAGTAAACCTAATCAACTAGTACAAATAATTTGAAGCTGGAATTGGTGGGTCTAGTGAATGAGTTTTGAAGAGCCTGTTAGGTGACCGTTGCAACCTTTGTTTGAGCTACTGCAGCTACTGCGTGCAATGTCTGCAGTTTCTTTGTCTGTTTCTTTACTGCATAGTTGCCTACTTGTGATACTGTATACTTTAATCGTTTCTAATAGATTAGGTATAGATTGCCCCCATGGAGGGGTTTGTTTCGGCCGCCGCCCAATGTCCAATTATTTAATGATACCAAAGGGGAAACAGAACAGACATGCTCACACAATAGAGAGATGCCACGCTGTCCTTGATGCGGCAACCAGGCCAACTAGGCCGATGTCCAGGGAAAGAAGTATAGGTTGGCGTAACACTTGTATCACTCGGCATTCCAATGTGGTACGAGCATTTGGTGAAGTGCAATAATTTGTTTCGAGAGATTATTCTAGCAGGCGCTGAAAGTATACATTTCCATTTCAAACGAGGACGATCCGTATCAAAATGTCATGGAATTGGAAAGTGGATCATGTCACGAACTTTCTACAAGCGTCGATCCTGAAACACCCACTGGATAAACAATTTGTTAAGCGATGTGCAATTGCAAATCTAACTGAAGATCTGTAAGTTGGCCTGGCCCAATGTTGGTTTCTTGTTTCCTTTTCTTCTCGCTGTTACTGTTTTCTTGACAAGAAGGGTCCCACGACAACAATTATGTTGGTGCTCTTGCTGTTGCTGTTGTTGTTTTCTTGTTTTTTTTATAGGGATGCATGTCCTACCATGAGAATTGACTGTGGAGAGCGGCGTGCAGTCAATTAGCTTTATAATGGTTTTCTCTGCTATTCAATATGATGAGGCTAAAAGTAGCATACAGTTTCTGATTTCTTAAATCTCAAACTTTAATTTGAAATGAGGGGGGAGAAGAACACCATGGATTCCATGTAATACATAATGCTAGCAATAATCTGAGTCTAGTAGAAAAGGGGTTGGTCCCTCCTCCGCCTTCAAAATTTCTTGGACCCAATATATTAACGACATGCTCTCGTCTGCTCTGTGCACAGTTCAGTCAAGAGGGTGTGTAATCAACGTGGTATGAAATAGGAGGAGGGCATCTTCAGGACTCGTCATCACCACCCACCAACCAACAAGAGTGCCCCGTCCATGGCCACCTCGTCCCACCCCATCCTCCTCCTCCTCCTCCTCTTCGTTCTCGCGGCCACCGTCGTGTCCCCGGCCGCCGCCACCGACCACATTGTCGGCGCCAACCGCGGCTGGAACCCGGGGATCAACTACACCCTCTGGGCCAACAACCAAACCTTCTACGTCGGCGACCTCATCTGTACTCTCTCTCTCTCTCCGTACACTTCTTTGTACTCTTCACTTGAACGAGCTAGATCTGTATTCCAAAACCCATTTCCACTTTTCTTCTTTCAGCTTCTTGAAGGCAAAGTACCTAACTATAGAATGCTTCTCTGTTGTCATCGCATCTTTGGCTTATTTTTCAAAAGAAACTGGTCTTGATCTTATTCAGAACAAGCAAGATGGAAACTTCCTACTGGTTCTCCAATTTTGAACCAAGAGACATGTACAGGACTCGGAGTGATTGATGCCGTGAATCTCCTAACCTTTTGCCTCGTCTTTCGTCGAAAAAGCTCACTCCTTTTTTGTGTTGTTCAAAACGATTTGAACAGCGTTTAGGTACCAGAAGAACCAGTACAACGTGTTCAAAGTGAACCGGACAGGCTACGACAACTGCACGACGGAAGGAGCCACCGGCAACTGGAGCAGCGGCAAGGATTTCATCCTGCTCGACAAGGCCAAGCGGTACTACTTCATCTGCGGGAACGGGCAGTGCTTCAACGGCATGAAGGTCTCTGTCCTCGTCCACCCCCTGCCCCCTCCGCCGTCCGCCTCCGTCGCCGGCAATTCGTCCTCCGCCTCCGCCGATCGCTGGGTTCTCGGAAACGGGTCGCTGGGTTCTCGGGTTCTTGTTGCTCTGGTGGGGTCGGTTTGGATAGGGATAGGATCTGGTTGGTTCTTCTAGGTGGATATAGCTGTTCCTCTCTCTCTCTCTCTCTCTCTCTCTCTCTGGGTCTTGTCATGTATGCTGGGAGGTTTATGACTACTTGGTTTTATTTTCGTTTTCGTTAAACGAGGGTTATCATTTCCGGAATTGGAGCTTGCCCTGCTAATTTGCCCACTCATCTGGCTATGAATTAGAAATAGGCTTTAGCTATTGTTGTCCATGAAATTTAGTCGATCCATTGCAGAACAAGTAAGGTTCGTTCTTGCAGTTCCTTTGAAGCACCAATCCCTCGTTCTACTGCATAAAACTCTACCTCTACCCTCAGTCACTACTTTATATCTCCCTATTTCTTAACCAATTCTCAAAATTTTAAGAATTTGTTATCTTTTTGGATTTCATGCGCGTAAACTAATGAAATTTTAGCTAGGATACTTTCTTTCGACGCACGCTTGTGATACAGCATATGCAACAATACTAGTATTGCTTGCAAAACTCATTTAATGTTGCCACACATTTCTCCTATTCCTATCCCTTTGAAAGTTCAAAGTCAGTGTGGCAATAATGCCATCAGAGCACTTGGAAACCGTATAATCTAATGGTTCATGTGATTTGCGCTCACATGAATTGAGTGTATCCAATATTATGTCTTTCGATTTCGTGCTCTTTCTTGGACCAAAGCCACTCGACCCCAATTATTTAGTGAAGAAAACTTAACAAAAGGACTTTTTGGCCCGCTACAGGCCCTGCCCTTGCCATTGATAAGGTGTAACAGCTGCACAGGCACAGCATCATTTGCCTATTTCAATATGTTCTGCTTCTTTTTGCCTCTGGACCTACCCTTTTATACAAGAAACAGAAGAACGGCACCAACATTGAATTGCAGTTACCTCGGAATGATTTGCAATAAGCTATTGGATCACCTCATAGAAGGCCCAATGGAACATTCATAATTGATCCCTAAACTTTAGTTAGTGCCCAGATTACAAAATGCTGCATTGAGAAGGCTTTCATATTGCCTTTGTTCTGCTTGTGCTTAGTTTGTGCCACCTTCCCATCTTTCATTAAGTAAGCAAGCAGCCTCCGCACATGGTGTCACATAACCTCCCGCATCCTCATAAATTAGATGAAGCAGCAATGCCTGCGTTTTGTTTGCTAACCACTCGTTGGCCTCTCACATTTTGAAAGCTCCGCTGCTGGGTGTGGCAGTGGCCACTCTGTTGTGGTCCATCCTTGTGCTGACATGCCATCCCGATCCGAGAAGCCACTTAGTAGTTCCACTGTATAAATCCTTAGATATCAGCTGTGCATTCCTTAATGCATTGCCACAACCGACTCTATTCATATGGAAAGGACCGCAATAGCGTAGCTTTTGAAACTTCTGTCGTTCATCTTTGGCAAGATGGACATTGCTGTCATCATAATTGCATGCAAAAAATGTAGACTTCGGTGAGACAATTTTAGTTGGCCGCATCCCATTGCATTTAATTATTACTTCAGGTTTTTGCTTTCATTCCTTGGCCATATACTGATACAGCATAGTCTCTTTTTTCCGTGTACACTTGGGGATTGATTGGGTCACAGAGAATCTATTGGACGATATCCAGGACAATCTTTTTCTGGAACTCGAGATCTGATAGAGGTTCTTTTGTCCTCTATTTTCCTTAATCTTTTTAGTAACTTGAGATCTGATACAGATTCTTTGATATGAATGAGTTTCTTTTTGTTCTTGAAAAGAACCTCCAAGGAAAAAGTTCTAGCAAATTTAAACTAAGTGAACTGACATAGGTAGTGCATTGCAGCAGTGAACCACGTACTAAGTTCATGTTTGCAAGAGTGAAAAGAGAGTGAGCAGGAGATGCGTTTGTTCTCCTATTATTTAATCCCTGGAGAAAGAAATGCTCTTCAGAATAGCATCCTATTCTTGAAAACATGGGCACGTTTCAAGTTGCGGTGACAAAATTGCCAATCCTTAAAGGCAAGCATACGGACAATTATCAACTGTTTTCCAGTTTTAAGCAAAACTTACCGTTCCTAAGAGCTCTGCTAAGTGCTGAGAGGCCTCACTCGCAAAATATGACACCCGCAAGTTAGATTAGGCACTCGTGTCTCTGCCATTCATCCTGCATGTGGAGTATTACCTGCATTCTGAGCCCAAAGATTGATTCCTTTCTTCCTTCAGGAAAAAAGAACTTGGGCAGAAAATTTTGGTGAGTTCTTTTATTTTCGTTTGGGTACCAACAACTTCATACTCTGTAATCTAAAGTCATGAGGATTGGAGGATGATTGGGTTCAGCTCCCGTGTGCCCTAATAACATATTTAGTATTGATAGCTTTCACACATGACTACCGTTCATGTGATTCTTAACAAGTCCACATGTTCAATGGTAGTAGCCGACATTGTATCTTCTTCGGAAAACAAAAAAAATGAGAAGTTTATGGATGATAGAGGACCCTACTCGATCCTCACCTAGCTGGAAGTCTCGTGTGCCGGGATGCCCGTCCCAGAGACAACTTAATTGTACCCTTAGAGTCTCTTTTGAGCAACATTAAAATTTATGACTGGTAAGTGTATGAACTTAGCGGAAGCACCCTCCATCTGCTACATGTCTGTCATTCCTATGGTGTACGAGTGCATGCTCAACTGTTAACCAGCTTACACCATTTCCATTGACAAAGAGAGAACTGAGATCTTCCGTTTCCTAACCATACCAAAGAGAAGATCTATAAAAAGGACGGATGATCTAGAGATTGATTCTACTCCTAGAAGGGCTTCTTACCAGTTACCACTGCCTCTAAGTATGGTCCAAAAAAGGACAGCATCTTTAACATTTCAAGAGCAACAAATGGAAACTTTTGTACTGGAAATATATTCAACTGAACTAACTGCATCTTTCGACAATCATGTTCAATTGAAGTTCTTAACAATCTTGCTATCCAGAATTTGAGATTGAGACTATAATTATGTGCGTCCAGCATACAATGCAGATAGAGAACGATGGTGGCAATACCAAAGGCCACACACTTTGCAGCCACTGAAATAGAAAAAGAAACTAGAATCCTATTGATGTGTCCACGATACATGTTTCAACTCAATGCTTATGTACATTGGAAGTGTTTTGATTAACTCACAATATCTAACTTCAGGGTCAAACCTTTACTCTCCATTAGTTTTTGGTTTCCTCCTTGATCTGCCAATCAATTTTGCCGGTGGTGATGGAGAGAACTCAAATGGCAGTGGTGGAAGATCCATCTCCCCTTTCAATATCTTAACTATTTCCCCTATGTCCGGCCGCAACTCGGGCATTTTCTGTAAGCAAATTAATGCCAAGTTAATGCACAAGCTAGCTTGGTCCTTGTTATACTCGCCTTTTAACCTCTCATCCACAAGCTCTAAAATTTCTCCGGTCTGAGCTAAGTGTCGACACCAGCTTACCAAATTCGCTTTCTCCAACTTCATGGGCGAGGCAAGAACATGCAACGGTCTTCTACCGGACACGATGACTAGGATCAACACCCCAAGGCTGTATATGTCAGCCTTCTCAATCAAGTATCCACATCCTCCATACTCTGGGGCAATATAACATAAAGTTCCTCTCATGCTTGTTGTGCTGCTTAGCTCACGGCTGAAAAGATCTCCGCTCCAAATATCGCTGCCATTACAATGAGCATTCTTCTTCCTTAGGCCCCTTCTAAAACTAAACTCCCCATTTGCGTCAGCTTCGAGCTGGTTTTGTTGCCCTCCAAACTTTTTCCTTCGACAGAAGTAAAAACGCCTACTGAGACCGAAATGCGGCAATTTAAAGCCTTGCTTCCACTTCATTTTGAGATATTTCAACTTACTATGCTTCCTCCTAATATCAACTGTGTGCTCCTCTTTCCACCAGTCTTGCATCTTTCTGTGCCTCTTTTGACAGCGATGCTTTCCATTTGCATCTTTCGTCTCAGGTTCCTTATCAGGAAGTTGTTGATTCCCAACTTCGCGAGCACATATTTCATTCGCATCCTCTAATTTATCTAATGGCAACGATGAATTGTTTGGGTCAGTCTTTTCGGGAATGCTCTTTCTGTCATCATACCAATCTGGATCAGTCGGGCAAATTTGGCTGCCAATCCATTCCATGACGTAGTCTTTACTGCATAATTCACCACTTCCGTCCTGTCTCCACCACCAATCCTTACCCCACTGTTTTGAACCCGGCAGATCACCAGCAACCGCAGAAGCAATCAAATTCACATCATTACCAGGATGATGAAAGCTGTTGAACTCATCATCATAAGGAACAAACTTCTTGTTCCACTCATCAGAAGCAACATCGACAACTGAGACTTCCTTGCCCTTTCCATTTCCTCCTTTAAGATCATTCTCAGTCCCAATGCTAGCATTATAACTAACAGAGTTCAAGTTCAGAGCTTTCACAGTATAACATGTCCTACTATTCTTTGATGAAGAAGAAGCTTGCAAAGCAAGAGCAAAGTCTACCTCAGGCACGCAGTCCGCTTGTTCGACTGGAGTAGCAATAGCCGGAGTCTCTGCAGTCAGAGTTCCTGACAGCTCTTGGCTCTTCCATAAATCCGGACTCTTGCCCAAGTCCTGGCTGAACAAATCCACCCCATACTCGCCCTCGATTTTCATTCTCGACAAGCCGAAATCCGAAACCTTGGCCCGCAGTTCCGAGTCAAGCAGGACATTACTCGGCTTAACATCTCCATGAATCACCGGTGGATCACAACCAAGATGCAAGAATTCCAGGGCTCTTGCAATATCCAGTATAATGGAAAACCTCCTCTCCCAACTCAAGCTTGAACTCGAGTCACCTTCTCCAAAAAGCAGCTCCTGCAAGCTCCGGTTTGGCATATACTCGTACACAAGTATCCTCTTATTTTTCTCCACACAGTACCCCAACAGAGTGATCAGGAATGGTGATCTAAGCCCACCGAGAATCTGCAGCTCATTCTGGAACTCTCTCTCTGTCTCTAGTGACACGGCATCAAGTCTCTTCACAGCAACTAACTTACCATCCTTCAATACCCCCTTGAAAACAGTGCCAGACCCGCCTTTCCCAATCATGTTGGCCTCATCAAAGTCCAAGGTGGCCGATTTCAGCTCCTTGTAAGAGAACCTCTCAATCTTGAGAGGAGCACTGGAGTCAAATGGGATTGTTCTTGGCCTGTTCACAATGGAGTGATAAAAATGGTAGAGCAAGTAGAGGATGGTCAAGATGATGACAACAGAGGATGATATTGTGAGGACTAAGAACAGGACTTTGGTTGTAGCGAAGGAACTGGGTCTGGTAAGGCCTAGGCTTGGAGGGAAGGATCTTGAAGGCATGATGAGTCTGATTCTTGTGGTACTTGGGTTTTTCAGGGTTTATGATGTTTCTGTTCTTGCAAATAAGTGCTGAACGAAAAGATTGATGGTGGTGGTGGTAGTGGAAGAAGATTTTAGGATTCCATCCTTACATTTGTGCCCTCTGTGGAGTATCCAAGGGAGGTTGCTTTACAGTTGGATAATCATATAAGAGATGATCCACTATGTCGTATTTGGGATTTTTCATGTATTTTGATAATGGGATTAGTGATTGGGAAGTGCAGGTTAGAGAAAGAAACAAAATAAAAAAAGGTGGAATGGAGGGTCCCTAGGTGCTTTTGACTAAAGAGTTTTTTGCAGGGAAAATGTCCATGGAAGGCAGAGGAAATGGAGTGAAGATGGAATACGATGAAGGGTGTCGCATTTTCCCTTTCTATGTACAGGAAATGCTCACTATTAGTACATATGTCACATGCCATGTGGACGTTATTTGGAATGTGAATTAGATTGAGATCCTTGCCTCACATATTGAACCGCACAAAAAGTGTCGAATTTCATATTATTATGTGTAGTAATTGATTCTGTTAATCAAGTTCCGACAGAAAAGTTTCCAACGTGAACAGATGTTACAGTTCATACATACACGGTGAAATTTACGCCCGTCAGAATTACTGCATGCAAGGGGGAATCCCATTCAGTCACTTTTCTGTCCCTTTCTTCGTTTGGTCGTTGTTTGTTCTTTATCTGGATCTGCAAATCTCTAATTTGGTCCAGTTTGTTTAATCTCCGGCTGCAGTACTCTACTTTTTTGCCCGTTAAATCACAAGCTACGAATAAGGCATCTTTCTCTTTGTTTAGTTATCACTTTATGGATAATGTCATGTGATGTTTAACAGAAGAATGATGGACTTGAGTGCCAAATCCATTGTTGCCTGTTTTTACTGTGGGGGAATATTATGTCCTAGGAAAGATGTCCTGTCAAACTAGAAAACCCTTTTTGCCATTGTTGTTCTTTACTCGGTGTTTTCTTCTTTCCTTTTCTCAAGCATGAGGCTGTTTCCATTTCATTTCATTTCATTTCATAAAAAGAAGATACCACCAAGGACAAAGTCATTGCCTTTATGGGGCAATGTTGCTGTTATGATAATAGCGTCTCTGGTGCACACGCCCTGCTTTTTTCTCTCTTTTATCATCACCACCATTACTATCGTTATAGTGAATAAAATCTAGACAGATTTGAGAAAAAACAATCAAGACTCAAGTAGTGAGCAGAAGGGATGAACATGGGTGGTGGGGGAGAGGAGAGGTGGGAACCCGTCCACCAAGATGGTCAAATTTGTCCTCTCTCTCTCTCTCTGTTTCCTTTTTTAAGTATTTTGTCTTCATTGTTGTATGGTGTGTTTGATGTCTGAGCATTTCTTGCAGCCCAACGTGCGCTTTTCTGCAAATTGGTTTTGTTATTATCTTCAAGGCTTTACTCATACCATTTCTTGCAACCCTACGTGCCCTTTTCAGTGTTGTGTCCAGGGCTTACATGGAATTGTCCTCTTCTTTGTGATTTTCACTAACATGATACATGTTTCCTTGAAGACAAACACCTGTTTGGTCTTATATTTTCAGAATGTACATTTTGTTCTTTCATGTATATATTACTGAACTATTGTTTCTAACATTATTTTTTCCCTTTTTACTGTGACATTCTTCCCCCCACTTTTCTTCAGACAATGCTTCAGCTGGAGCAGCATGATATGCTTGCTCACCTAACAAGCGAACAAAAGCAGAGAGAAAAAAGCTGAGCTACTGGACGACAATCTTAATGAAAGGAAGTAGCCTTTTTGACCTTTCTGGGTTGTTTACATTCACTTTCACTTTCACTTTCACTTCGGTTGCAATCATTATCCATTCTCGCAGTTTCAAATCGTATGCACAAACCCTATTCACATTCGGAACATTACCTGACTTGCCAATGGAAGGATGGTGCAATGTCTATCTGTCCAATGAATATTGATGCATTTTTCCCGTGTAAACTCATAAAACGGGTGAACCAGATTGAAAATAGTTAAATCTAAATTAATTCATTTAACTTGTTTCGATCAATTTCCATGTAATAAAATTATATTGACTCATACCCGACTTATATCACTAAAATTCTTTCATATTTAACTAAATCTAGGAAATATCATACTCAAATTGAGATAAAAACATACCACCCACCTGGGTGGCGCTGCTGGAGCGCGCACTCTTCCTCTCGCAAAAGGTTGAGTGTTCAAATCTCGGACGCCGCAGGTGACTAACCGTGGCACGTTCTTGTCATATTTAACTAAATCTAGGAAATATCATACTCAAATTGAGATAAAAACACGGAGTGAACGAGCGCAAAATGGAGTGAAGGAAAGGGAAAGAGAGTTATTAATGTTGATTGAATCTAAGTAAGTTGTTAACCTATTTATTACTCGTAGTCATATGAAAAGGAACTTGACCCATGCCAATAATATATAATAAATAATTTTGTTATAATTAATGCGGGTGGAAACTTCTACTTTGAGAAGGAAGCATTAAAGCATGCCAAAGGATATATTATATCCCAAGTTGTCCAAATCATTTGATCTTCACATTAATCACTCCAGTTTTTTTCAAAGTCTGGTGGGTTGTGTCCTGTCGAGATTCTAAAGGCCGGACAAATGGGAATTTGATAATTGAAAATGTCAATGCAAACTACAATTAGAAAAAAAATAATTCAAGGGAAACGATGTTTGTCAAAGAGAGAGGAATGGAATATTGGGAATAGTATTCTCTTCCCATTAGGTCAATATTATTCTCGAAAATCGTATTAAAAAAAATGTTAATTGAAACGAGGGAAGGGGTGAGTCGTGATAAGTTATTCTAATGGAAACCCTAGTAGAGCATGACGTTTCTAGATTTAAATAATTTACTATGGTCGCAGTATGCCTTAAAATGTGGAATAATTTATGGGCGTGCCATATCTTTTGACCGAGAATGTGATGCCCAAAAGAGAGAGAAACATTTCCAATAAGAAAAGAAGAGCAAATTAGTAATCATGCTTTCGAAATTGCTATAATTATGTTCCAAAAAGAGAATTTAAAAAAAATAGATGATTTGGGAACTACGTGGTTGTATTTACTGAGTGGGGAAGTCCCAAGCCCTTGAAAGAAAGCTGTCCCCAAAAAGGTTTGACTAAGAGATAAGATCAATTAACAATGTGAAAATCTCTATTTGATGTTTGGTGGTGAGCTTCTTCTTGGGATGAGCTGTGAACAACTTCTTTAAAGAGTTTGTATTGACAAAACTCACTTCCAATTCCAATATAAATTATTTAGTGTATTCATGTCATTTAGGTCACTCTCATCAAATTTATTGCACTAGTTTAGTTCAGGAAAAGTGTAAGAAAAGTTTTAAACCTATTGTATCGGGGTTTATCTACTCATAAACTTTTTAATGGTACTAATTTAATCTTAAATCTTTTGACATAGTGCCGATTCAGTCTTTTCGGCTAATTTTGGTTGGATATTGCTAATGTGGATCCTGGTCGGCCTACGTGGTATGACTGGCACTGATATGGATAATTTTTAATGATATTTTAATATTTTGTTTGAATTTTTTTATTATTTATTTTTCTTTTTATTTTCATTCCCTTCCTCTAGCTGGCTGCTAGACCTTGGCAATTGGGGCAATCGGCCAAGGGCTAGAGTTGGCGAGCTGTTGACCTTGCTGGATGGTCGAGAGGGCGCCCTCGCATTGGGCTAGTGAGCCTTGCTCTCGCCAGATGGCCGAAAGGGCAGCCTCGCGAGCCTCGCCATCAATAGCTACGACTTGCGGCCATGGCGAGGGCTCAAGCCTCGCCTAGCCATGGCAAGGTCTACCTCCCCAGCCTTGGCCTTTGGTCTGTCGCCAGAGGTTTGGTGACCGGCTAGAAGAAGGAGGAAGGGAATGGAAAAAAAAAAAAGAAAAGAAAGAAAGAAAAGGAAAAATGAAAAAAGAAAATAAAAAATCAATAAATAAATTTGAAAAATATTTAAATTTTATTAAAAGTCATATACGTTAGCATTGGCCATACCACGTAGGCCGATTGGCATCCACGTCAATAGTATCCGATCAAAATAAACCGGAAGCACTTAATTGGCTCTAAATCAAAAGGTTTATCATTAAATTGACATTATAACATGGTTTAAAACTAAATTGACATCAATGCAATAGGTTTAAGAGTTTTTTTATACTTTTCCCATTTTAATACATATGGTGTTCCTTTGTGATCTTCACTTGGTAACATTTGATACTCGAAGGATGTAGAGGTTGTTCGTTGATCTTGGTTTACCAAATTGAATCCAAATATATTCTGTGAATCGTGTGAGTGATCCATGTAAAGAGTATGGATAAAAAGACCCGGATTGAGAAATCTCACGAGAAACTTTCCTACCTTTGTATATATTTAAATTACTTCTCTCTTTTTTTTACTTAGCAAATCTCTTTCTTTCTATCATCAAATGAAATTTCACCCCGTTGACAAAAAGAAAAAAATATTAAACGGATTCTTTTCAGTCCATTTATTTATGCTCTGGAAAGAGAGTATGTATCAAAAGGTACTTTCAAACTTTCTCTCCAAAACTTAGGAAGTTAGGTACATATTTCAAGCTTCAAGAACTGTGGAAATGATTAAGTTAAATTGAGATTAGACCCATTTTCTGTTCAAGGAAACAAAAATAGAGGAAAAAAAGAGCTGCCACTTGGCGTTGCCACGTGGCAGCAAGAGAACCGAGTTGCATGTGATGGAACGGGAGCTCGATTCAGAGGATCCTCCCGCGTCCCCATAACTGCCATAACTGCAAACTCTCTCCATTTCCAAATTCTCTCTCTCTCTGTCAAACCAAAGTTGAACAAAAGAACAAGTCTTGATGTCCAAACAATGCAGATTAGATTAGATTACCTCGTGTTTGATCTTCGACATATGGATACTAATCAAAGGTCGGTGTTCTAATCTTCCCCTAAAGCTCTCTTTATTTCATTAGGAATTCACCGATCATCTGTCATTAAACAATCCTTATCGTGGTTGTTTCCTTCTCTGATGCAAAATCCTGCATGTCTGTTCAAACTCCAGGGAAAAGGTTCAATTTGATGGGATACGGAGAACTTCGCGCAATGCGAATCTCGTTTCTGGGTTTTGATTGGCATTTCGCGAGGATGTGTCAGATTGATCGCAGCATTTATTTTTTTGGCCTGTGTCGCGCGTGATTCGCTGTTTACGTGTGTTCGCCTGTTTGGAAGAAACGTGAAATTTAAAATTGTTCTGCCTGTCAGGATGAGTCGCGATGAGAGAAGTGCATTGAGTTCTTGTTCCTTGAAAATTGTTGCTAGCGCTTGGTGATCCGGGACGTAGAATGGATCGAGCAAATACGTGAATTTGTCTCGAGATTTCAAAAGACCTGTTAAAAATTTTGGTTGAGGTGTCTTTTGAGGGATTCAATCTGATATTCCTCGTATACAGTTGGAAGGAAATTAACCAACGGCAGGGCACATTTGTTAGCAGCGAATAACGTAGACACACGGCGCTCATTTTGATGCGATTCCTCGACATACAAGGTCAGACATAATAGTGTCTTGAACATTTGATAATGTTTGTTATTAGGTGGAATCTACAAATGGCTCTATACCTTTACAAGTGTATTTAGCATTTTTCACTTTTCTTCCTCAGGTGGAAGTTGGATCTCGGCTTCTCTCTGAGTTTGTAATTAAGATTTACTATTATGTGAACAATCTCAATACGATGTTTGATTGTGGTTACAAGTCGCAGTATATCGGAGGCCAAAGAGAGAAGTTTGTAAGGTATGAAATTTTAGAACTTTTTGAGATTGCTCAAATTGTTTTTGTACTCGAGTTTGCATTTCCATTGAGCAAGATCCAAGCCCAAATTATCGTAAAAATGGGGCTATATATCATTTGATAGAGTGATAAACTCGCTTTGGCTATATCTCAGGCATTGAAGTGAGAACTGGGGTAATGTTTTTTTGATTTTTATCATGTTGCCATTTGATTCAGAGCAATATGGTTCCTGTAGGTTGGATGATTTGGATTCTACGGTATCAATGCCATCTCATGCCGGTGGGATGAAAGGATATGGCTTCAATTTTGCTGGACTGCTCCGTACCGGTCGTGCGAGAAACAATGCATCGAAATCGTTCAGAGTAGGAGTGAAAAAGGGCTCGGAAGGACTTAGGGCGTTCGGTAAATCAATTAGATTTGGGGTCAGCCGTGCGGTGTTCCCGGAAGATCTCAAAGTATCCGAGAAGAATATATTTGATCCCCAAGACAAGTCCCTTCAGTTCTGGAACAAACTCTTTGTCATATCATGTATTCTTGCGGTGTCCGTTGATCCCTTGTTTTTCTATCTTCCTGTGTTCAATACATCAAATTGCCTCGGCATAGATAAAGGTTTAGCAGCTCTAATTACGACGGTCAGGACAGTTCTTGATGTCTTTTACCTTTTCCGAATGGGTTTCCAGTTCCGTACTGCGTACATTGCACCATCGTCGCGAGTTTTTGGACGAGGTGAACTTGTGATTGATCCTGCACAGATAGCTATGCGCTATTTAAAGCGCTATTTCATTGTGGATCTGCTCTCTGTTATACCAGCACCACAGGTTTGAGAAACTTCGAATTCTCAGTTACTAGTTTTTGTACTTTATCTGATTTCCTTTGTCATAAGTTACTAACTTCTCTCACCTTTAGTTTTCCTTTGTATTTTCATTCAATCTTCACATCTCTTTTGTATTTTTTATAGAATTTTCTTCCTAAATTTGCTGGTGTTCTTTCATGATTTTTGTATCTCCCTACTTGGTTTGTATTATTAGTTAAAATGCATGGACATGATAAGCTTTGCGAACAAAAAAAAAAATTGGTGTCTTCCGTCTGAAAGATTTTGCAGCTGAAATTCATAAGTTGGAAAAGGGCATGTAAAAAATTAACCATTTGTCTCCCTCTATTAACTTCTGTTCTTGCTTCCACTTCATTCGCGATGTCTTTATATTGCAGTACGGTGAAGATATGAGTTAATCCATATCTTTCACTACCCATGTTGATATCTTTGCTTCTAAAAGTTTGTTATGATTCACTAGAAGGCAGTCTTTCCTTTCCTAAAATAGCACTTCCAATCTGTTCAGATTGTGGTGTGGAAATTTCTACAGAGAGCAAAAGGTTCAGAAGTGCTGAATACAAAGCATGCACTGTTAAATCTAGTCTTCGTTCAATATATTCCAAGGTTCGTCCGCTTTATACCTCTCACATCGGAAGTCAAGAAGACAGCAGGTGTTTTCGCTGAAAGTGCTTGGGCTGGTGCAGCATATTATCTACTTTGGTACCTGCTAGCTAGTCATGTAAGATGGATTTCCTGCTGCGAAATTTTTACCCTCCACATCTAATCTGATGCAGATTATCAACTTGCATTCAAAATAATTCTAATGCATTCCTATAACATACTTATAGATCTGCTGTAAACTTCTGCAAAAAGTTGTCAAAAAAAAGTGACAATTTCATCTCTTAAAGATCTATTTCTAATGACTTGATGATTTTATCTCTTAAAGTTTGTCTGTTTACTGGAAAACAGCATAGGCAATTTAACCAATCTATGCTGCGTTCTCATACATTTGTGATGGACTTTTGCAGATATTTGGGGCTTTATGGTACTTGCTTGCTGTGGAACGTAAGGACACATGCTGGCAGAAAGCCTGTGCTGAAACAAGACCCAAATGCATGAAAGAATTTTTGTACTGTGGCAATAAGCATCTGTCAGGATACGAAGAGTGGAGAGCAATCATGGGAGATGTTCTCGGAAGAAAATGCAATGTTGCGGATGAGAATTTGCCATTCAATTTTGGAATTTACACTCAAGCTATGTCTTCTGACATAGTTGCATCGAGGAACTTCTTCTCGAAATTCTTTTATTGTCTATGGTGGGGCCTGCAGAACTTGAGGTTTGCTTTCTGTTAAATGTTAGATACGATCTTCTAGTTCGCCTTTTGCAGTTGATAAAATTTTCCACTATAGTTTTAGGATGCTTCTGCACAGTTACAGCTTTATTCAGGATATGAACAGTGGGACTGTGACGTGACACCTTCAAATTACAGTTTGGTCTGTGATCAGGACGGAGACAACCATTCTATACACTCAACTGTTGCCTTACTGCAGCATACTTATTTTTCTGCAGAACATCTTCACCAATGCAAGAGTTTTCACTTTTGAAGCACCAAAGCTGAAGATTAGAATTTGACATCCTGATCTTATCTTCGCAGTACACTCGGGCAGGGGCTCAAAACAAGCACATACACCGGCGAAGTCCTCTTCTCCATTGCGCTGGCAATTTCTGGCCTCATCCTCTTTGCACTTCTGATTGGAAATATGCAGGTATATAGGATTTTATATGATGAGTCGTTACAGTCAGTATTTGCAAATGCATTGCATGAACAACCATGGTTGTTTGAACTTTGATTGACTTGTAATTATTTTTGATATCTGGCACCCTACTGTTACTGCCTTGTACAACACTGTTAGTGAAGCTACAACTAAGGTTGAACACTACATGATGATTGTAAGAAAGCAGAAGCATTAGCTCTACCATCTGTAGAAGGGAGAAGGATAGTTTCTTGTGCTGGTAATTGAGGGTAATGAGTAGACGGTGATACTCTGTAGTTCTGATGTTGGAGTTTCTATTATTACAACAGACCTACCTTCAGTCTCTGACTGTCCGTCTGGAGGAAATGAGGATAAAGAGGCGGGACTCTGAGCAATGGATGCATCATCGGTTGCTTCCACAGGAGCTCCGAGAACGAGTTAGGCGTTATGATCAATACAAGTGGTTAGAAACACGTGGAGTAGATGAAGAGAGCTTGGTCCAGAGTCTACCAAAGGACCTGAGGAGGGACATCAAGAGGCATCTTTGTCTGAATTTGGTTAGAAGGGTAAGCAAACCCTTCATGATCCGTCTTCCTCATTTTTTTTAAGAGAAATGTTTTTGAGCAATTGCTAAACACGGGGTGAATGTAGGTTCCTCTATTTGCCAACATGGATGAGCGCTTACTTGATGCGATCTGCGAACGGCTAAAGCCGAGTTTGTACACCGAAAGTACATACATAGTGAGGGAGGAGGACCCGGTCAATGAGATGATGTTCATTATACGTGGACGACTGGAAAGCGTAACCACCGATGGTGGGAGGAGTGGATTTTATAACAGAGGATTACTGAAAGAAGGTGACTTTTGTGGAGAGGAACTTCTGACCTGGGCATTGGACCCTAAAGCAGGTTCCAATTTGCCTTCCTCAACTCGGACTGTGAGGGCTTTGACAGAGGTCGAGGCATTTGCATTGGAAGCAGAAGAGTTGAAGTTTGTTGCGAGTCAGTTTAGGAGACTCCATAGTAGACAGGTTCAACACACATTCCGCTTCTATTCACAGCAATGGAGGACTTGGGCTGCCTGCTTTATACAATCTGCATGGCGGCGTTATATGAGAAGGAAAAATGCTGAGCTTCGGCGTCTCGAAGAGGAAGAGGAGGAGGAAGACTACAGTGAAGATGACAACGACGATGAGAGGGCTTTAGTTGGTCAGAGTTTGTTTGGAGGTAATTCATCGACTTTTGCTGCAACAATACTAGCATCTCGCTTTGCAGCTAATGCTCTTCGGGGCCACAGACTGAGAAGTGTGTCAAGTTCCAAGGGGGTAGCAAAATTACAGAAGCCTCCAGAACCTGATTTTACGGTTTCTGATGCGGAGTAATGTTGTGAGTGTCCTAGAAGATGGAAATAGCAAAGTCAATTCGCTCATTAGGGTGGTTTAACCATGTAAATTGATCGCTACATCCAAGTGTAAAATTTGGAGCTAGGGCAAGAGTCCGATAGTGAAACACCTTACTGCATATATGTTCACATAGAGATGCAGCTCAAGATGGGGTGTGAAAATGATTCCTGGGGGAGTATTTGATCATTGTATCAACACAACAGAAATAATATGTCAGGCCATCTGCTGATAAAGATTAAAATTAGGTTTCACTTCAGTTGTTGATTTCTCGTGAGTCCAACACTAGCATCAAATGACTAGTAAAGGGTGGCATTTCGGCTCATTCATCTGAAATGGTAATCAGACATTTAAACTTGCATTTTGTGTTCCAGTACATACAACTTTTTGTTTCAGAACGACTTGAAAGGACCCGTTATCCAAAAGTTGTTCAGCCATAAAAAAACGATTGGGCACTGATGGGTCAAAAGAATAAAAGAAAATAAGCTAGGAAAGACCCGAAAAAAAATTGAAGAGCTGCAAAAAGTAGGATCATATGACATGCAATGCCCAATCCAGTTCGAGTCTATTTACCATTTACCTTCATCATTATAATACTAGTCAAACTTTCTGTCCCTGGAGCTCAACTACGCCATGCCGACGAAACTTCCAACTCAATGTCTTCTTCCCACCAAGTAGCATTCTGCAATGCCAGATGACAAAGCTGTGGTGAACTTGAAATAAAATTTTCAATTGTCATCCAACAGTTCACATATTAATCTGCAATGCTAATTCTATGGACATACTCCCTGACTGATGGTTTGATTTAAAAGATGCAGTATCTAACATATGGAGGAGAAAAGGCTAAGGTGGATATTTAAATATTAGATCTATCACATTAGTCCAATTACAGCAAGATTCATTTCAGAAATAAGATGTGCTGCAACATGTCACTGCATGAAAAGAGGGCATGCAATAAGACATGGTCTATAGGAGAAGTAGGTACCCAAATGAGCATATTGAAATGAAACCCAAATCTGAGACATAATTGCATAAATAAAACATTAAATGAACAGTTCCTGCCAACTTTATCTAAAACACATAAAATGCATTTTGCCATGGACCGAAGATGCGCTTTGCCTCCTTTCAGTGAGAAGGGTAAACTCATATTATACCAATCAAGCAAAGCTCGGAAAGTTCATAATAACCTTGTAGCCTCTACGAAGAAATTCTAGTGAGCTTCCTTGCTCTTCTTGCAGTCCCAAGACCCCCAGTAGTTCTTCCTTGGTCTAAAGCACAACGAAGTTATCAGTCTAAAAGCATAGAATATGCATCAACCATCATAAAACTCAGGCTGCATGAGAAGAGCATATACTTCGCCTAGTGTAAAGCGTGTGGCACTCTCTGCCACACACGCATATGAACCATCTGCTTGCTTAAGCATCACCTGCCATGGCCCTGGAAAAGTTTGAACTTAATTAAGATGTATGCACCAATGCAGTGGCTGAAACAGCTACTAAAATTCGTACATCCTGATTGACATTTATCTTTCCATCTAAAATTAGGGAAAACATGCTAGAGCCAGCAAGGGTATAGAGTTCTTTTGGTTCACAGCACACTCAACAGTGTCTAAGATGAAAAAAATTGATGGTAAACTTCTTCTAAGAACCTCCTTTTTAGTTCCAAGTGTTAGCCCTTTGACTTCTTTGACATTAGCAAAATTGTTTTTTCCGGAGTTTAGGGAAGATAAATTAGTACCATAGCCTTCATTTGATCCAACCACATTCTAATTAAAAATCATCCTAATCTTCCTTCATGGTTCTAACTTAAATCTGAAGAATTTTTTGGCTTCCCATAAATCCTTCACAAGATTGCAATAAACCTTGCAAAAGAAAGCCTACTTATTGCATACCAGGATATTGGCGAAAGAGAGCTCCGCTGAAATTGATAATGTAAGGTGCTACTGCAACTGTCTTGAGTTATAAACGAAAATTTATATTCAGTCAAATATTATAAAACAACTAAAAAAGAATATGATGCACCAGCATAAAAGGAGTACCTTTGAGTAGTCTCTAGTTCTAATAAAGAACACAGGGGTGAACTGAGAAAGAAATCGGTAATGCAAATCTTTGCTTGGAAATCCCAGAAGGCCTAAGTCAGCTCTGCAAAAGTATATATTTCCATACTTAGAGAATGTTTGGCATTTCCAGTACCATAGTGCAAACAGGTTGACCTGTTTTTTTTTTTTTGGTCGAATCAGGTAGACCTTAAAAAGTACGATTTACCGCAGGGTTTCAAGTTCCAAATTGAATAAGAGTGATGGAGTTGACTTGGCAAATTGGCCCTGCAATATCAAATCAAGAGTTGCAACTCAGAATGATACAGAAGTAACTCTTTCATCGAAACACTACTCGGGAAAGATGATACCGACTATGAATATCTTCGCTGTACTGTTACACATTCAAGCAATAGAGATTCTTAGTAAAATATACTATACACTCCAGTTAAGGCTCCAATTATGGTTCTTAGGAAATTTACAAGATTATTTTCAAATAGGACAAATAGACAAAAAGATTCCTCTGATTATAATAAATACAGGTAATTAACGCATCAAAGCACGGAATATATTGGCCCAAGCTAGCCAGAACAACGAATGATATAACTTCAATAGGATCTCATACCACATATTTTTCTATAACTGAAAGTTCACGAGTGCTGCAGTTCAGGAATATATATAGCGTTGGGGGTGCATCTGACTTCCAGCGACCTGCATTTGAAGGCATGAGGAGATTTTTAGCTGCAATAATTGATTCAGAAACTGTCGAAACTCTTGGGAAGCATCATTGAGGTCAAAATCCAGGTCAAACAAGAGAAAGAAAATCTTTTGAAGCGTCTTAAACAAATATTTACCCCTTATACGTAGTGGACACAGAAAAAGTAAGGGAACACAGGACTCGGAGCATTTTTGCTAGGACAGAAATGAATTATCAGGGGTTAGTGTTTGTCCTTTGCTAGCAAACAATCATAACATGCCGTAAGTTCTACCTTCATTTTCATCCTCATAGTCGAAATCCAGAGTGTTCCTCACGGACTTAAAGAATGTAGTGACAGGGCCGCTAGGTACATCATCCAGGGAAGCAACTGATATGCCATCAATCTGACAGAGTAGATTAAACTGAGTGTGCAGAATAGTTTGCTGAATTGAACATCAAATGCTCCTGGCTCGAGAAGTATCCACCAACCATAGCTAGGTCAAAAATCCATCTGATCACCATGGTAAACAATTGTCTAATTCATGTTCATATATCCACCATTCAGCTATTTGATAACAACTTTTAGCTTCTTCATGTTAATTAATTCAATTTTCAGTTACTAATCATTAAATGAAGCTTCTTCTTCTATTTTCTTTTCATTCTTGGAGCTAATTTTTTTAGAATTGAGAAGTCCTTTCTTAAAATGAAAGATGGCCCTTAACTTATACTCAAAACTCTTTGAAATTGTTTTGGAACCAAAACACCTCAAAAGAGCAAGCGTTTGACCCAACTGTAGCTAAACTTTCTTTGAATTGAGAAGTTCTTCCTTAAGAGTGAACTATGGTCCTCAAGTTATGTTCCAAACTTTGTAAAGTTTTTTTAGAACCAAAATACAAACACATGTAAGTAAATTTAATGATTTAAAGCTAAAGCCTCACAAAGTCAAGCATTTGATCTAATTGGAGCTGAAACTTTCTTAGGTAGGAATTCTTTTTTAGAATGAACTATGACCTAAGCTTTGTTAAGTTTTTATCAAATTCAAACTGTACACAGCAGAAAGCAAATTAGATGATTTGGAAGCTCTAAACCTAACAAGATCAAACATTTGACCTAATTGAAGCTAAACTTTCTTAGAAGTGAGAGTTCTTCCTTTATAATCAGCTATAGCTCTCAACTTGTTCTCCAAAGTTTGTGGAGCTCATTTTAAACCAAAAAAACACACACTTGTAAGTATAAGATGATTTGGAAGCTCTAAACCTGACAAGATCAAGTATGTGACCACTTGGAGCTTAACTTTCTTACAATTGAAAATTCTTCCTTTAGATTGGACAATGGTCCTCAACTTGTGCTTCAAACTTTATAATCTTCTTAGAGATTCAAAATACAATCAGTTATAATTAAATTAGATGATTGAAATCTCTGAACCTTACAAGATTTAGCAATTTCTATTTGCTTTTTAGTCCACTCTTCATATTGTTGTTCATTTTTCATCCAATCCATGTCCTACACCACTGGCCAAGCATCCATGCTCTCTACCGGCCAAAAAGAGAGCATGTTCACTTCTCAAGAAGATGAAAACAATGGCACAATAAAAATAAGCACAGGATTCGCTGCAAACTAGGACAATGCAACAAGAAGAAAATTTACTCATTTATATGTTACCATATCGAGAGCTGTCTTAAAAAGCTGAGTGGCTCTACGTTTCTCTGGCTTGTCCGGGAAAACCTGAAGTTACATGAACTCTATAAGGTTCATTTTGTAACCCCTCAAAAGTGGGAATGTTGCTGCATAAGAGAGCTCATACTTACAATGCACGCTCTGGTTTCCCTCCTCTCTTTAAGTTTCCTTACGATGGTCAATGCAAATTGAATGTTTGCTTCAATGTAGTCATCTGAAGAGCCCTTCACATATTTAGGAAGTTGGAAACAATTACGTTTAGAAAGTAATGAGTAGTCTATGATTCATCAACTGCAGTGACTTAATTAGACAAAAGAGTAGAATTGCTGATTGCATATCGATATTCACATAACTTTTGGTTAGTCATCATTTAGCGTAGTGGCTTCAGTTCATAGATAATCTCACTTAATTTTCAGAAAATTAGAATCCACTAAGAATCCATATAAAGCTAAGAGAGAAATGTCAAGTATGGCTGATAGAGTAAAATGTCGCCCACAAGGTGATATTTAAAGCCTTCTTGAGTATAGAGGGGCAAAGAGGTACCTTAAAAGAAGACATATCGCTTGGCAAAGGTCTGCATAACCATCAAATGAGACAGAAAAAGCAGAGCTAAGTCAGAGGCCAATGTGAAACCTGATTTTGTTTCTTGAGTATGACGTGCAAAAACTTCAGAAATGGTATAAGACCATATTATCTTTTCCCTTGGGATTCTCCAAATCTGATGAAAGCAGTGTCAACGGTGGACCAAGTATATCAAAATATCACCATGGAACAACAGACTACTAAGGCAAGCATTTATCAAAGAGCGCTATGAAGTCGAGGAACAATAATCACATGAAGGATGAGCATTTGCCAGCTTGCTAAGAGATGCTCACCCTTGTTTGTTCTTAAAATAGTCGGTCATAACTTCAACCATTTCACAAGAAGTTCATGCTTCCAACTTCATTTCTTTCTTTTTGTGTGGTTCAAGAGGATGACGAGGTGAAATCACTGGCATGATTAACTCGCACAAAGATACCCATGCAGCAAGAAATTATTACCCGAACTTTTTTTACTAGACCAAGTCAATCACGTATAGAATTTAAAAGACATGTTTTGACGCAAATCACGTACTGTCAGTGATTCAGTCCAACACATTTTAGAATGAATCTATACTGTACTTCTTCATGAATACAACTGTAATCAACCCAAAAGTGGCACTTCTTTCCAAATCAACCAAGAGAAATAACACCGTATGACAGGCTCGAAACCGCTGAGAGAAGCACAACAGTAGCATGTAAACATGGCCAGCAACTCAATCCTATCCTAAATCAGCAGACTTGCATCAACCCCATTGCTTCAAAATCAACGGCATAATCACAATTCGCGATCAACGAATAGACCAACAGAAAAAGGGGGAAAAAGAAACTTACGGGAAATCAATCTCCAATCGGGTCTTGCCATCTTCGAGAGCGAAAGCGAGAGACTCCGCCGCATCGGCGACCAGAACCTCGTACGACTTGGGCTTGTAGAGGGCGACACCCCTCTTGGGGTCGGAGCTCGAAGGCGGCGGCGGCGGCGGCGGCGACGCCGCCGCAGCGGCGGCAGGAGGAGCTCGTTCTTTGCTGTTGGCGCATCGGACTCGCTTCGGAGAGAAGCGAGAGAGGGCGGAAGCACGGGAGAGCGGAGGAGGGGGGCGGCGGGGATAGAGGGCGGGGGGCGGCGGTGGCGGGTGGTGGAGAGACGGTGGAGCGGGAGGGAGGGACGAGAGGGCCATGAGGAGGAGGGAGGGCATGGCCACACGGTCCAGGAAGCTCAGTGCGCGGAGTGAACGAGAGAGGAAGCCATGGCCAAAGGCGGTGTGTGGCTGGCCCCGTGTGGCTTATAGATTCTACGACAACGATAAGGATTAACGAACATGGAATGTCTTTTTAACCGAATTAACCGATTTTCACGTCAAAATAGAATGGCAACAAATCCATGCTTTCCCTTGTTTGTTTTCCTTTTGAGGTAGAAGAGAGGATTACAACAGTAGAGCTAAATGCAAAATCCTCGGGAGTCTCGGACACTCCTTGCCCTGCAGTTCGCCCGGCCATCGGCACGCTTGTTAGCCTCTCCGGTAGAACACGGCGGATTTTCCGTCCTTCAAGATTCGCGACCGATGCCCTGCCGTTTCACGAGAATGTTAATCGGTTTAAGAGCCAGTGATGTTCAGATTCCTGGAGGATCCGATGATGTCGATGGCACCCGATTCGAGTTTCAAACTTTGAGACATTGCAAGATAAGGCCGGTTCGATCCCCTCTTTTGAGGGCCACGACCTC